>JADGJF010000282.1:0-25491 GCA_027596845.1 Quaeritorhiza haematococci | reverse complement strand
CTCCCCCGCTGCACAACCTCATTGACTACCTCTTCGACCCATTGCGCACCATGCGTCTCCCTCAGTCGTGTCCACCCAGTCAGCAGGCCCTCAACCTCCTTTGCGACGTCCATGACATGCCAAGTGATACCGGCTCCCGTTCCTCCTATCCCCACCTTACCCGTCGGCAATGGCGGAAAGTATGTTGATTTCCGTTTCCCCTCCGCCTTCGCCGACCCTCCAAGCGATGCAGATGAAGACGACGCATTGCTCAAAATTTCCGCCGTCCACGGGTGTTCCCATATGAGAGCTGAAGAGGACGCGAAAGACTCTAACGTGTCCAAGTCCGACTCGGTGAGAGGGCGGGTGGCAGAACCAGACATTGGACCAGCGAGGCCATCACTGTTGGTCCCAGACCACGATGACGACGAAGGATGTGGCACAAACGTTGATGACGGTATATGGGGCGACGGAGAAACCGCTGCGGAGGACGATGCATCATGTATGTTCTCTTTCTCCATCTCAGAGACCGTTTCCCTCATCGCCCTCACCCACCTCTTGATAGTCGTCTTCAAAGACTCATTCCGCCCCACAAGTCCCCTCACAGCCCGCTCAATCTCCACCCTTCTTTTCAATCCCTCTCGTTCCACCTCCAAGGTCCTCCGGTTTCGTTCCACGGATTCTTCGAAGCGAATTGGGAGACTCTGGATCTGGTCAATTAGGCGGGATACTTGCCGTTCGTACAAAGACACCGACGTCACCAGATCCGGCTGAGATGGTTGTGGCTGTGGAGACAGGTGTTGCGCATGTTGAGGTGGAGAGTGCTGTTGAGGGGGTGAGGTGCTCAAGGCGACCCCTCCTGAACCGCCACGTGGTGACGTCCCGAGTATAGGATTGGCGAGTCCCGCATTGGTCCACATCGGCGGGGATGACGAAAGTGGCGCACTTGAGGACGCCGCCCCGGCCCCGGAGGTAAACATGGTAGATAATGGCATCGATTGCCCGAAGGGAGACGGTACTAGCGGTTGTTGTTGGGCTTGTTGTGGTAGTGCCAAAAACGTTGGAACATGATGTGTTTGTTGTTGAGAAGCGATGATCATAGTGGATATCAACGAACCCGGCGAAAATGTCGCCGCATCCGCAGCTGCCGCTTGTCGTTGCTGAATCTGTTGCTGCAATGCAGCAGGACACTGCACAGGAGGAGGTATGACAACCAGCGGTGACGATGGTTGCGTTCGCGATACAGTATTGCCTGCTGCGTGTTGCGGGGATGTTGGTAGCAAGGAAGACATCGGAGGCGGTGGCTGATATGATGGAAGACCTATCGGACCACCAATGCCCATCCCAATATTCGCAACAAGCCCGCCACCTACGAAACCCAAATCGGACGGTGTGTTTTTGTTCGGCATGGATTGCAGGCGTACTCTTCGCTCCTTGATGTGCTTGAGATGGGATTTCAGAACTCCTAATTGCTTCGCGATATCGTTCTTCGGCGCCGGACAGTGCACAAGGATTGGGTTATGTCTCACCGCAGATTGAAGAACCAACAACCCGTGAGTTGTGATCTGGGAAAGACAAATTTGCGATGAACAGGGTGAACAGATGGAGACGGACCATTTGCGGTCAGTAACTATTCCACAAATCAAGCCCAAAAGAACAAACAACCCCACTACAGACCCCACCACATGATACTCACATCATTATCATCAATCTCCAAGCTTCTCAATCCACGATTCTGCCGAAGCGCATCAGCAATCGAAACAGCACCCGCATCACCAAACCCGTTCCCGCGTACATCCAACCCAGCAAGCGACTGATTCACCCTAAGCATTCTGAACGCCACCTGCAAATTCGGTCCCCACTGTGCATCAGATCGTCCTCGCATTATCAACTCGCGCAATGTCGAGTTGAGAGAGAACATGGCCCCTAGGGCGTTGCAGGCGTCGATACTGGCTAGATTGACGCGGGTGACACCTGTTGTTGCTGCAGTGCCAACACTGCCACTGGCAGGCCGAGATGATGGTGTCGTTCGGTCAGGAGTATTATTGGCTGGTGAGGTTACGGCGCTTCGAGCAGGGCTTCTAATGTCTGCAGTCCCACTATTGTTACCCGAATTGGTCCGTTCGGGAAAGGAAAGAAGCGGTGCGTTCCCGCGCGTAGAGCCGTGCAACCTCCGGACATCGACTCCATCCGCATCCTGGTTGCCTTCCACAACCTCCATGTCGAAGCCATCCATTCCATCGAAAGCACCAGCCCCCCTCGTTTCTTCCTCCCTGATCTTGATATACGACAAATCCAATGTCGCCAGATTGGTGTTGGTCGTAAGACAAGTCAAAAGCTGTGTCAATTGCGCATCAGTCAATTCGGTGTTCTCCAACGACAAGTTCCTGGGTCCTTCCCCTTCCGACAGTGCGTAGCAGAAACGTTCCCAGCCACTGTCGGCGAGAGGATTGGCACCTGCCCATATTGTTGCATTACGGCATGTTTTTGGAGGAGACGGCAATTCCTCAGTCTCCTCGGTCTCCTCGGTTGGCTGTACCGACATTGAGGAGGTTGTCCGCACATTCCCATCTCCTTCGCCATCATGAATATTTGCACTTGTACTTGGTGGTTCCGACCGCACCACCTCCCCTTTCCCACTCCCTTGTCTCATCCCTGAACCCCGATCACACTTCCGCCCCGAAAAGGCCTCCAAAATCGAAGCAAGCAACCCCCCCGTCAACCCTGTCCCGTCCACCCGTAACTCAACCAACGTACAAATCCCCGACGCAATAAATTCACAAAGAGAGTTGACTGAGAGTTGTCTTAGTATCGTATTGGTAAGGACCAGTTTAGTGAGAAAGGAGGTGGAGAGGGGGAAAATGGGTGGTGGTGGTGGTGGTACGTAGACTTGTTTTGCTCGTGGTGGTGGTTGGGAAGAGGAGGAAGTGGTACGAGATGTGTTGTTTACAGTGCCTGTTCGTGGGGACTGTGTGCCGCTAGTGTCGCTGTTGATGAGAGGGGATGCGAGGAGACTGCTTTGTCGTTGTGGAGGTTGGTACGTCGAAAATGAGAAAATAGGAGATGTTGCACGTTGTGGTTGTGGTTTTAGCTGCTGCTCTCCGCCGCTGCAATCCACAACGAGTTTACAGAGTTCAACAAAAGAATCAGTCGAATCCTGAGTCGGATCGTCATCTTTTTCTTGATGCTCTTGCACTCTACCGCCATTAAGGGTTGGTAGCAGTAAAGCGAACGTGCATCCCGCCAGGATCAAGCGTTTCAGCGACGTTGCTTTCCTCAACAAGAGCGCCAAGGAATGCGGATCGATGGGGCAAGGATTGTAAGACAAATCCAGGTGCTCGAGGGTGGAGGGATCCTTGAGTATTAGTGCTCGGACAATGACGTTGAGATGGGAGTTAATACCACAATGTGCCAAGGCCAGTTTGCGTAAGCTTGGTCGGGAGGGGGATGGGAAAGCGATAGCGAGCGCCAAGTCCAGGACATCGCGGTCATGAGCAAATTTATTTTGCGAAAGCTGGAGCGTACGAATCTGGGTTATGTTCTGGATCTGTTGTTGTTGATGCATCCGAATGGAAGGGGGCATCGATGGATCGCACATCGTCAACATCGCTCTACCCAACGCGCACATCGGCGAAACCGTGTTGCTCGAAAGCGGCCCTTCGATCTGACATCCGATGAGATTCAACGATTCCAATTGTGGATTGGTAGTGATCAAATCGTAAATGAGGGTTGACAGTTGCGTTTGGTAGAAGGGTCCGAAGATGGATGTGTCGGGATTGGTCACCATGCTCGTTGTGTTGCCCCCACTGCCAGCATGTGTGATGATCGTCTCCCCACCACGGGCGCTTCCAGGATTACTCATCGCTAATTCGTTCGCGGTGGGATCTCCAAACATTTTGTGAGGATGCTGCTCGATAGAGTCCTGCGAGTCATGCCTTGCTCCTGTATTAGCAGCAGTCATGAACCGCGACAGCAACCCCGTTGGCATCCAGTGTACCGTCGCCAGGACAGGGTTGGGATGAATACCTCCGGCTGGTTCAGCTTTTACCAAAGACCGTAACGGAATCCCATGGAATGAGATGCCTCGAATACCAGGATTGTATTTTAACGCTTCGAATACAGTGGCAAGCTCCATGGGGTTATAAAGTGCGGGTGAGCGACGAACGTTGTGGAATTTGGAAGGGAGGATAGAAATGGTGTAGAGTCGTTTGTTACGGTTCGCGGTGCTGCTGGTGGAACTGCGATGTGGGGTGAGGCGATAGTGGACAGAGCATCGTGTGAGATGAAATAAATAGGAGTTCGCCTGGAAAAGAACGGCAAGACCCTTATCAAATGCCGCGGAGGAGGATGGGGCGGGTTCTTCGACGTTGGGACCATCAAAACTGACAATATGCCGCGGAACCAGTTGAGCCATCCTCAACCCGTATGGTACATCCAGAGTATACAGCTCCGATTCAGGAAAATGCAGTTTCAACCCCGCAATGTAGGCCCTCAGTTCCGCAATGACATTATCTCTCTGTAGCGAAACCAACTCAAGAACTACCATCCGCTCTCGCATTGTCCACAGAGGTCCTTTCCTCCTAAACTCGATCGAGAATGAGCTGTCTCGACCCTCGGTGCAGAGGCGCTTTATCCCTACCACGGGCAAGGCGAGAGGGGAAGGAATCAAGTTAATGACTTGGCTGTAATTGCATTTACTGATGCCGCACGGGAAAAACCGAACGACCGTTCTGCCAATGCAGAGAAGAGCCGCTCCGTATGTGACGGTAGAAGGGCCGGTTGGCTTGGCGGTATTGGTGGTGCCGCTGGTTCCACTGGTTGAACCTTTCGTGGGAGTTCCAGGCGATGTGGGTCCGTCTCTCACGTCATAGGCATCGTCGAGTGCGTCGTCGTCATCATCTGAACCATTGTTTGGGCCGGATGACCCCGACAGGCCACCACCACCACTCGTTGCCCGATTGGACCTCCTCTGTTGAATCACCACCCTTCGTATAAAAAGATCTTGGGGTGAAGAGCAGAAAAGTGGCACTTCATCGTCCGTAATCAACGTTCTCCAACATTCCTCCTTTTCTGCTTCTGTCGGAAACGGTGCCATTCTGACCATATGTGTACTGATGTCCACCAGAGGCCGATGTAATCCATATCCGCCCTCCGCCCCACTACCAGAGGATTGAAACATTGTCGAGGGGGAAGCGCCGCTCATCATAATTCCTCTGAGCTCTTCTTTCGTCAATGACCCGGTTCTTTTCTTTGACTTTTTCTTTCCTGGCGGTGAAGACGAAAGTGATGATGCAGGCGGCATTACGTTGGTTGAGAGCGCAGTCTGATTCCGTACAGAAAAGGACGACGGAGATGTGACAGCCAAGGCTGAAGCAGCGACAGTGGTGGCGGTTCTCGAAACAAAATCGGCAGAGGTTTGATGCAACACCTCCACCCACCGAGCTGCAGATATTGCATCTTCAGCAATGAGGCACAAGGACGCGTAGGCCTTTCGGTTCCAGTCCACCAAATGTACCCGAAATATATTGTTGTGCGGCCACGTAGATCCGCGGTCTTTGAAGGCCTCATGGCAGCAACCAATCACCTGATCTAATGAAAAGAGGATGTTGGGACTGCTTGTGTCCTTTCCTCCCGCCCCACCCGCAGCTACATTGGCACCATCAGCCAGCGATTGAGATAGCATCGAAGGACCCAAGAATTGATCAGCACGCTCTGGGCCCCGAAACCAAAGCAACTGTTGTTGGGTGAGCACACAATACATCTTTGGGTTTCCCGATGTCAAATTGGTGAGCCAACTGAACGAGGACGGGGCCGAGTATCGAGTCAGAGTGCCATAATGAACAATAGCGAGAGCGCTTTGATCTCCTCCAACCCCACCAGACACAGTAGGCCCAAGGCCGCCAACAGTTGCTCGTGTCGTTCCTGGTCCGACGCCATAAGTTTCCTCGCCGACGCCATCAAGCGGTCCAACATTGCCACTTCCACGACCACCACTGCCAGTCACAGTTACCCCACCCCCACTCGCAACACGCCCTGCACCCCGGGCACTGGGACTGTCTTGTGTGCTGCCAGGGGTATTCTCATTTCCTTTTCCAACCGAGGACCGCAACGACGAATTACTGCCATTAAGGAGTGATGGAAATGCTGGTGGTGAAGTGGGAGGAGAATTGAAAGCAGACACGGGGGACGACAAGGAGGAGGACGAGGGCGCGAGTCTGCCGGTGAGGAGGGGTTTGAACTGTTCCGACATGTGAGAAAAACTGGTCCAACGGGACTGCCCCCTCTTCGCTAGTTGACTGTTGGGGACATGAATGCACTGGATGTGGGACCTCTAAAGTACCGCCGCCGAGTTGGAACCTGAAGAAAAGCCAGCAGAAAGGACTTGGTGTCAGGTTCTGGAACAGGGGACGAAGAACAGGCCTCAAACCAAAAAGAACACCGACAAACATTGACTTAGAATTACATAATGTTTCAAATAAATAAGACATACCGTTAGTCAATCTGGATCTGGATAGGAAGTGAGTTGAGGTGAACTTCACACTGAACGCATTCATTGAGGCAACTACCAGCAACTGGTCATTTGATGGGCAGATGAAGCCAGGTAGTTACACAGGCAGCAATGACACGAAAAAGATCTCCACCTGTTTGGTGCATATGTCGTCGTCGCTCTGTCAGAGCATGTCTCAATTCCACCACACGAAGGCGTGATGTGATGGTATCTATGCCATTTAGAAACACATGATGTTAAACCGGAGGCAACACAGCGATACAATGTCAGCTATGCCACAGGATTTCGGGCAAGTTGGAATAAATATGATTTCGAATTGTCGGCGCCGCCCAAGGCGACTCGTTACCCATGCTCGTTACCCAGAAGGTCGGACAACCGTTGGAGTGGAGTGTATGAAAGCTTGCAAGTGGGGTCTGAACTTTCATGGGACTTGGATAAGCGCATAAAGACGAACAAGGCTGGGATGTGACCACGTTTACTTTAGCAAGAGGATGGGTATCTTGGTTAGGTCGCACTCGTCCTCTACTAAGCAAATCTCGAAGATGCATACGGACCACATCTGATACATTGGCAACTGGCTTCGGGTTAGACTTCTCAGCACCAATGAAGCGGGACGACATCCTCGCCTGTAGGCTCATAACTTGAACACTTGGTACACTACGCTCAGTACCAACGCAACGCCGTAAGTCAACAAGTCAACAAATTTAAGCCATTAAGCGGGCCAGTTTCCGACGTTGATTGCAAAATGTTGGTGGATTACCTCATTACCAGTAAAAAGGACTTGCGGGTCTGAAATTCGGACGATCCCTGAGAGCAGAATCGATATAAGATCGAATATGTACTCGGAATAGAGACCTCGAAGAGATCTCAAAAACTCAAACAATGTTGAGGGTGTCGACAATGAAACCTACCGTCTTGTGCGGGGTTTGAAGTTTGGAACGCTGATAATCTGCTGTCACACGTTGGAGCGGCTTGATCATCAGTAAGTAACCACTTGGTAAGGTCTTAGCGATGACTTCCCACCAACCCCCCAAAACCGTCCGCTCCAATTCCTCTTCCTCCGACGCCACACACACTGTAAATCCCGGAGCCCAAGCCAGCACTGGTCCCGCGAAACTCAAACTCGTCCTCAAACTCGGCACCTCCTCAATTTGCGACGAAGTCAACCACTTTCCCAAACTCTCAAACCTCTCCTTGTTGGTCGAAACAATCGTCAAGCTTCGGCAACTGGGTCATGAGGTGGCCATTGTTTCAAGTGGCGCTGTTGGTGTCGGGTTGCGGCGACTTGACTTGAGTAGGAAGCCGAAGCATCTGGCGCAAGTTCAGGTGGGGATCCGAAAGAGAACTGGGAGTGGGGGGGTGGGGGGAGGCGAAAGAGTGAACTGAGTGAGAGATTTGGATGGTAATCATCACAAAACCTGGTTTTGAACCTGACCTCGTACCTCCTTTCCTTTTTTTCAAGGCCGTCGCTGCAGTTGGACAAGGGCGGTTGATGGCCTTGTATGATGAGCTCTTTGGACAGTTCGACATACCTATTGCACAAATTCTTTTGACAAAAGACAATCTGGCCGAGGTGAGGCTTCCGAATCACACCTCGCTCTTCTTGCTCAAACCCTTGCTTCCATCAAGTGTCCCCACCCCCTACACTTCCTCCACTTAATTTGATAACCGTACAATTCATTCCTCCTCCAGCGCTCCCAATACCTCAACGCCTGCAACACTTTTAGAGAACTATGGAACATGAACGTCGTCCCGATCGTGAACGAGAACGACACCGTGTCAAACTCTGAAATCCGGTTTGGGGATAACGATACACTCTCGGCTATCGTGGCAGGCATGGTGAACGCCGATTACCTCTTTTTGTTGACTGATGTGGACGCGCTGTATACGGATAATCCGAGATCCAACCCGGATGCACAGGCAGTAAGGGTTGTGGAAGATGTTGCGAAGTTGAGGGCTGAGGGTAAGTTTGATGTGGATGCTGACAAGATAGAGACCTTAAGAACGTGGTTCAATGTCGGCGAAGGAAGGTCACCGGTCATGAAGCATGAGTTTTGGCCATTCTCCCATTTCAAATGCAACGACAACCTTTTGTGGTAACATCCATATGTCCTTTCTTTCATCCAGTCAAGGTATCATCCCCAGGTTCCGCTCTCGGAACGGGCGGTATGGTGACAAAACTCATCGCCGCAGATCTCGCCACTGCAGCGGGCTGCACAACTATCATAACCCTCGGTTCGACCCCGCAAAAAATCCTTGACATCATCACCGAAATTTCGACACACAAACAACTATCCGCCGTGGACCAAAACGCACCCTTCAACCCCACTATTGGCACCTATTTCTTGGCGAAACCTAACCCAATGTTGGACCGTAAATGGTGGATCCTTCACGGTCTTGCGACATATGGGAGCATATACGTGGATGCTGGTGCTGCGATGGCACTAGTACGAGGGAAAAGCTCTCTTTTTGCAGCGGGAATTGTCAAGGTCGAAGGCAATTTCGTGGCACAGCAATGTGTACGAATCCTCACCATCGTCAAGCCGAAATCCTCAGAGGTCACAGATGGAACTGGGGACGCCTTCGCTGAATCCATGGGTGGTGTTGTGGCGGAAATCGGCAAAGGCATTGTGAATTATACAGCGTCGGATGTACAGCGTATTGCTGGAGTGAAGAGTGCGGAGATTGTGGAAATTTTGGGATATATGGACTCTGAGTACGTTTGTCATCGCGATAACATTGTGTTAACGACGAGGGAGATGAAGGAGGACAGAATATTGTTGAGACGCAGGAGTCCGAGGTCATCGACTTCTACACTAGCAGTAACGAAGGAGTAGTTTGATTAAGATCTTGTAGCTTCTGGGGGCAATTCAAACCAACCCTAACTGATGAGAATGCACTGAGCAGACCATAACGACTTCGTCCTTGACTTCGAACCAAATGTATGTCTGTTACACAGTTGTTTTTTTTTTATGATTTTTTGAGTGCCGACCGAGTTCCCACGCCGCGCGCACTCACCCTACTTTCCCACGCAAACACCTAAATGCTGGGCGGAGACATGCCCGCGACAACGATGGAAATGTCAATGGACTCCGACAATCCAATGGTCCCGGGGGCTCCGGATTTGCTCGATCCTGTCAAAACGCAACATATCATGGACTTGCTATACATGTACTTTTGCAACACCGAAATCAAAAATGTACTTGCCTCGATACCCAAGTCAAAGTTCGCTTTTGCGGCCGCGGATGCTATGGATGGATGTAAGCTCATTTTTTATTCATTATGTCGGGGACGGAGGGCAAACCACGGTGACGGGCAGCATTTTATCGGGTGTGTTTGTGGTGACCTTGAAAGAGCGAACTGCGACATTTTCTGAATAACAATTTGGTTAACGACCACTTTTCTTCCACCCTTCTCATCATGGCGGTCTTTAGGGGTCCCCATCCAACTCCTCACAAGCTACAAACGTTTCAAACCCATCACAACCTCGTCCGAGGACGTCATTACCGCCATCCGCACCCACTCCGTCCGAACAAACACCCCCCCTCTTTTTGAACTCTCCCACGACCGCGCAAAACTACGACGCATCACACCATTCGAATACACACCGGCCCCCGTTGGAGTTGGAACCACCTCATCCAACTTGACTTTCGGTTTGCAAGGTGCAGGCGGTACATCAATTACACCAGCATTCCAAGACCACGTCCTTGAAGCAGTTGGATTCTTACCCTCGACAACCGCCGCGGAAGTGAGGACGTATTTTGCCAACTTTGGGCCGCTTGTGGATGTTGCGGTTGTGGATGAGAAAATGAAGAGGAGCTTAGAGGAGATGGGGTTGGATTACAACAAACTGGTGCAGAATTTTGGGGTGAATATGGAAGTGGAAGAGGACGAGGATGATGATGAAGGAGTGGGGAAATTGACGTTTTGGGTCAAGTTTGAGAGACCTGAGGATATGGTTCGAGCGTTGGCACAGAAACACGTTTATGAGGATGTGCGGTTGCGTGTTCAGCCTCGTCGGTAAGTTTCCGTCTCAAGAATCCAAGTTTCTCTTATTATCGAAACATTCTGCTTCGTTCTACTCTCAATAGTTGAGAATTGTGGTTTCTTATCATGAGGCTTCCCAAACGTTTCGCGTATCTCGACAGAATCTCTCCGGCCCAAAACTTCCCCACCGACACAGCTCCGGTGCTATTATCAGCACCTACTCGAAAAAAGCGAAAGGCAAAATCGAAGTTGGGCCAGCTTCAGCAAGGGGCATCTTCAACGCAACAATCTGGGACGCCAGGTAGTGAATCTTTCCCCCTGAATCGTATCATCAAAGTCACCATCCCCAACGCCAACGTCACCAAATCCGCTGTCACGGTACGTACCCATCATCCGCTCCTACTTCTTTTCGTTCGAGTGTATAATGTTTTTGACATCGTCCTCCTCCATGCTTGTAGTCTGCATTCGAACGATTTGCTCCCGTCGTCTTCTGCGACATGGAACGTCACGCAACAACCGCCTACATCCGCCTCAAAAAATCCGTCGCAAAAGAATGTGCTGCAATCATTGCTCGTGAAGGAGGAATCAAAGTTGACAGTGTTCCGTTACCAATACAACATTTGGAAGGCGAGGAGGAGAGTTTATACTGGCACATTGCTAAGGAACGTGACCGGCAGAACGCGGCCGAAGCAGTGGCAGTAGCTATTACAGCACAGCCTATCATTCGGACTGTTTCTAGAGGGCAACCTGGGAAAAGACGTGTGGTTATGCCGAGGAAGGGGCGGGGGAAACGGAGGGGTGCGGGACGTCGGACCACTGGGGGCAACCCTGCGGATAGTATGGCGACAGAAGAGGGAAGTCAAGGAAATATGGTCATCACAGAAGATGCGGACGGGGATTTGAGCTTGGCGGATGGGGACGGAGACGCTATGGTTATGAACGCAAATAAGAAGAGGGTTATGGTCTCCGATGCACCAGCTAGGGGTAGCAGTAGGTCTGCGGCCGGACGTGGTGGCTCAAGACCTCCGGCACGATCCATCAGGGGTGTCAAGCGGCGGAGAACTGCAACAGCAGCGGCTGATCAAACGGAGAACTTACTTGTGGGGTTGATGAGTGGGTTGTCTGGGTTGAATGTTGCGGGAGCGGGGAATGGAGATGCGAGCGGCGCGGCTCAGTGATTGTCCCTGAATTTGGGCCTGTGTCTGGACCATAGTGTGTGATTCGATAGGAATACGCCGAGGTCCGGCAACGTGCTTGTCAAAAGTGAAAGAACCTCAATGTACACACTGATACTCAACATAATGAAAAAAGCAATAGACATTCGGATCAGAAAATGGATTTAACATTAAAGAATAAAGCATGTTTCAGCATGCAGAAACTAGTTCTCACAAAGACACAAAAGACACGAAGACAGTTGGGGCTCCCCACAGTGCCAAACACCCTGGAACACATACAAACCACGGCCAGCGGGTCTTATTCTTTTTATTTGCTCATTCAAAATGATCACAGCCTCACTCCAAACACTGATCCCCAATTCACCCACAAGACGTTTCATCATCCCATTACCTAGACGAACGGTGGCAACGCACTGCACTATTTCGAATTCGAAACCGCGACCGGAAGGTTACAATTTTACAAACTAAAGGTGGTGTGATGTCTGAGACTGGCAGTCACACAAAACGCAAACGTGCAAAAAGGACAACAAAAACAACCTTGGAAGTCCGCTCGCCCTTCTCTTGGGTAGTGCGTTGCCGACCATCAGGCCATCGGTTAGAAAAAATCGCTGGGTATTGCTCTCTCGGTCATAGAGGTTTGGGCCTTGGAACCCTGCAACGAATCCAGCATAAGACTCTGACCATTTCAGAGAACTACTTCACATTCACACTGGACACTGCACTCCCTCCTAGTAGTAAACAGCAGTCCCGGAAATGTTCAACATGACCTCCCCCACAGCAACCGACACCACGCTAGGTCACGACGAGAGCAGCAGTGTATTTTGGTGGCTCTTTATCTGGCACCATCAGACACAATGGATAACGAGTAGATTGCTACCAGTGTTTTGTGTGGGGTTTTGGGCGTTTATGATGTTTTTGTCGATGTTGGGTACGGGGATTATGTAAGTGCAGGCACTTCTTTTGTGGGTTCAGTATAAGTATGGAGTCGTTGATTCTCAGGGAAGGGGTGAGGGCTGGAAGCGGGGGCACCGAGGAATGTGGTTGGATCTGAGTGGATACTTGCGATCTGCAGAAGTTGACGAGAAGACTGTATGAACCGCATCGGCTATCCTCGATCCCAAACCTCTCTGGTTCCTGCACTTCATTCTCAAACGATTTCCTTCATTTGCTTTCCGGCCGTTAGAAAATACAGATATTCCCGACGGCGCGTCTCAAAATCAGCACGACTCCCTGCTTCCGTTGCTCCACCAGTCTCCATTCTGCGGCCATTAAAAGGCGTCGATTGCAATTTATTCGAAAACTTGGCATCCTCCTTCCGTCAAGACTATCCCCGTTTTGAAATCATATTTTCGGTTGCTTCCTCAAAGGATCCGGCAATTGAGGTTGTTCAGAAATTGAAGGCCATGTACCCGCATGTGGATGCGAAACTGATTGTTGGTAAGTTGGCAGTTGTGTTTCATTGGACACAGGAACGGACGATGTGAAGAAAAAGCTCAGTGTACTCCCTGAATTCCATCTAATATGATGCTCTCAATATGTGAAAAACAGGCGACCGGGAAGTGGGTGTGAATCCGAAGGTGAACAACCTCATGCGGAGCTACGAATCCGCCAAATATGACATCGTGTGGATTCTGGACAGCAACGTTTACGTAGATTCTGGATGCCTTGGCCGGTCCGTGGACGAAATCACGAAGCCTAACGTTGGTCTAGTCCACCACCTCGTCTGCGGAGTGCGGCCCAACAGCTTCGGCTCCCGACTTGAACTCCTCTTCTTGAACACCGCCCATGCCAAAATGTACATCGCTATCAACAAAGTGGGCGTCGCTTCCTGCATTGTTGGGAAGTCGAATCTCTTTAGACGATCCGATCTTGACAAGGTTGGATCCTTGCAAGCCTTTGGCAAGTATATGAGTGAGGACAATGTTATCGGGCAGGCTCTGTGGAACTTGGGCCTCAAACATCGGATGACGTCGGATCTGGCGTACCAACCTTTAGGCCAGATCTCTATCCTCGATTACTTTGCTCGACGAGCGCGGTGGGGACGCATACGCAAATACGTCGTGCCCGTCGCAACACTCATAGAACCCTTCACAGAGTCAATCGTCTGTGGGGCTGCAGCGGCGTATGGATTCAACGTCCTCTTTGGGATTTCGCCTTTACACTTCTTGGCAGCTCACATGTGCTTTTGGTTAGCATGTGACCTGACCATATGTACGACGGTTAACCCGGAGGCGGTTTGGGATAACTTTGGGGCGTACCTGCTTGCGTGGGTGATTAGGGAGGTGTCAGCATTCCATTTGTATTTGTACGCTGTGTCGGGGTCGACGGTAGACTGGAGGGGAAACTTGTTTCGGCTCAGATACGACATGACGGTCGAACCAGTCTCGGGTGGTGGGACTGGTGTTGTCGCCGCCGATGGTAGGGCACCTGTTCGTGAAGACAAATCCACAGCAGCATCATCATCGAAGGAGAATCCTGTGGTCGTCAAAACGAGCAGGATAGAGAAGGTGACGGCGAGCGGTTCATCCTCTTATGCGACTGCAGGCGGCACTAGGGACATATTGTGCTCGAAGGGTTCACCCAACGAAGCACATCATCGGACTATTGTTTCATAATGTTTATAATAATGTGGTTTTATAATGGTTTTCTATGCGCGGGGTTCCAACCTTTTCTTTCTAATATAGATGCTCTGAACGAGTTTCATGTCCGCTTTTGCTCCTCTGGATGTCCTCTACCCACATGACTTCATAATTTTCCATGACACCCTATAGGCTGTTTGTTACCACCTATACTGCACCTCGTTGCCTGCCAAGCTCACCATCGTTTGGAAGAGATGAGGGATGCAAATAGGATCGCCACGCTTATGTCCTGAGTGGCACTCGAACGCCCCGTGTGACACGATAAAAATCATCATGAAATCAACCTCTGCTTGATCTTGTGAATACTCCACCAACTAACGTTGAAGTGACGGTGAAGAGAATGACCATCCCAACATACCAAAGGCGGCTACTCTTACTTTACGTCTTGACCGTCTTGGTCGGGTCGCTCCTCAACGAGCTCTTTGACGGGAACAGCACACAGGGCTATCATATCTTGGCAGATAAGCGGAACCCTTTGAATGTCCTCTTTGTAAAGAAAGGATGGGTAAGAGCCTCCGCGAACGCATGCCTTTCCTATTCTCGTCCTTCACTGCCGAATGGTCCACTCGACGATTCTCACGAATTTTTTGGTTCTGGAAATGACACCAAATATCTAGGCCTGGACAACCATCCTCGTCATCCCTTTCATCCTCGTTCAAACGCTTCGTCTCGCCAGCACGCAATCCACAAACTCACCTTCCACCCCCACACTCACATCCATCTTCGCACAAAAGCGCCTCATCTATGGAATCGCACGATGGGCTCTAGCGACCGCATATTGGTTCATTCTGACTCAGTGGTTCTTTGGGCACTCGGTATTTGACCGGATTATGATCTATAGCGGGGCTTGTTACGAGCCACAGAGTGATGGGGTAATTGTTGCGGACGTGGAGGTGTGGATGGCGAGGTTGCATGGGAGTCCGAGGGAGTGCAAGCGGAATGGAGGGCGCTATGTTGGATTCGACGTTTCGGGACATTGCTTGTGAGTTTCATGGCTTTACTCCTCTTCATGAATTTTTTCTGCATGTTTCCTTTTTATTGGGAAATCGTGGTGCAATCTGTCGTTCGAGTTTGGAAGGAAGAGTGTTCGAAGGGTTTTGAAGTGCAATTTTCAAACCTACAGTCTTCTTTTCTTAATTCCTTCCTACTTGTGCAATCACAGCCTTCTCATACATTCAAGCTTATTCCTCTGGGAAGAGCTGCGCACACTGTCTCTGCTCAATTCGCGCTGTGTCCCCGTGAATGGACACCTCAAAACCAAGAACACAGATGAGGGTTCCACCGCCTCCAAATCATCATTGTCAAATCAATCTACCTCCGCTTACTCTTCCTCATCATCATCTTCGCCGCTTTTGCGACCCTGGTGGGGTCTTCCGTTTGAAGCAGCAGCAACGATTGCGTTGATAACGTTGCTGCTTTTGTGGTGGGTGATGCTCTTGTCGACGTCACTGTTCTTCCATTCGTGGCCGGAGAAGTTTGCGGGGACGATGGCTGGGGTCGGGTACTGGCTCGCGACAAGCGTCGTTGGGTTTCCGTTGTTTGCGCCACAGTTGATGCCGGTGGGCTCTCTATAACTGGGGTAGTTTAGGTTGCAGGTGACCTAATGACGTAGGTTTGATTTCTCGACCTTAACCGATTTTAGAATTCTCTCCGATGGGCTTTTAGGTTTTCGAGGAAATGATGTTTTTGAAACGTGTGGATTGTGCATATTTGCAGTATTTTTTGGGGTTGAAATCATAAGGGAGAAGAGAGAACCCATGTATGTATGTATTTTATGCTTCAGATTCACAAAAAACGGACAAAGAATGATAAATAAAACAGAATGGACGAAGAAAGGTTCCCACGCGCGGTATGTACAGTGTTCATGAACCTACAATCAGACCAACTCCCCACCCCGCTCAACTCGAATCCACAAGATCTACGATGCTTCCCCACGTTCCATCATCGAAGCATCCGAACGGAGCTGCTCTGGTTGCCCAGCCGGCCTTGCTCCCACATCGACGACCTGTGTCATCACCGGCGGCCCAGATCCCGAAGTTGAGTCGATTTGGTTCCAAGATGAACCGAACACCCGTTGGAATATCCTGTTCATCATACCAACGCTTTCTTGATGATTGGGAGGCGATGTTGCTCCAACCGACATCCCCACATCAACATCGTCCGCGATTGGAATGGCTGTGGTGGGATAGTCGTTGTGATCCTTGTTCTTGTGGAGTTTGTTGGTGGACGCTCCATTGGGTGTGAGAGAAAGGAAACTCCTACTGCGACTCTCATTCAAAACCATAAAACTTCCCTTCATACCCGCAAGCCCTCCTGCGGCTCCAGCACCTCCTCCCCCAACATGTCCAGCATTAGCCCCACCCGCTCCCGTTCCCGCTCCAGCCATTTTAACATAATCCGCCCCACACCCAAACCCTCGACTTTTCATCTCATCCAAATGCCTCTGACATGCAACTGTATACGGATGTTTCTCCCCCAACTGCATCCGATACGTATTGACCATCCCCTGCACAATCGGCATTGTCTCCGCGATTAGCTGGAGTCCAAGAGCCCGGGGCATGTTGATGGCGGCTCGCTTTTCGACGTCTTTGAGGAGCTTTTCTTGGGGGGTGAGGGTGAGCTTTTTACGGGAGCGCATGGCCCAGCGCTTCATGCCTACGATCGTGGAGAGGCGGCGGGCATCTGGTGTTTTGAGATTTATGGTGTGAAAAAAAAAAAGCCAGATGATGAAAATGTGTTCAGGACGCAGACGAAGACAATGAGTAACATCGGAGAGTGAATAAGTAAGAAAGACAAGACGTACCATATTTGCTCTGAATGATTTTCGTATCATCGCAAGGCCAAACAAGAAAAATGAGGCAGAAATGCAGACAGAATGGTTGTCAGTTCTCTAGACATATAATCGAGAATGTGGAAGCGTGGAAGCCGAAAAAATGTGTTTGCGGTAATGGGTTCAGCCGTCAAAGGAAGAAAGATATTCACTCACCGTTCTTATTGCTGTTGAAAAGCGACCTCCGTCCTCGCCCGTACCATCGCTTTTGACACCTCTGCTTTCCCGAGGGGAGCCAAGGACTTCGCCGTCGACTATGTCTCCGTCTTCATCACCTTCCTCATCCTCATCATCCTCCTCGTTCTCGGTTGTCAACAGCCCTCCATTGTTGCTCGTACCACCAACAGGACTTAAACTCGGCACAGGCAAACTACTCGGATGTAGGAAATCGACGGGATGTTTCTTATCTTGTGTTTGTTTCTCGGACGCTATACGTGCGTCAGACGGGTCTGCCTCGATGTCTACGAGCTTACCACCGGCATCTTCGTCTGCCACGGTGACCAGAATGTTCAGTTCCGTGAAGCCCGCTCCTCCAGAAGCGGCGGCATCTTCGGTCGTCATCCGAGGGGGTGGAGCGCTCGCAGAGGAAGGCACCGAGAGAGTATTTGATGTGACACCGGCAGCATATCCCATCCCTTTAACGTTACGTTCAGTTGCGGTCCTGGTCTTGATCGGAACCATCGGGACAGTAAACGAAGCTGCTTTTTTCATCCCTTGGGCGCTGGTTGGATCGGTGACAGTTAGGCTGACCTGTTGCTGTTGAACGGATGCTGTATGTTGTGCAGTGATTTTTGACAGACGCCTGCTCACGGGTTTGCCAGTGGCCGTTGATGATGCGAGAACCTCCTGGACTGCCCTAATGCCTGGTGGCGGCTCTGGTGGGTTAACGGACAAAGATGGTCGTGTTTCTGTGAAGGAAGCAGTTACATCAATAACAGGGGTAGCTTGCTGCTCTCCGACGGCTGCGTCCACAGCTTTTTCGTCTGTTGCTTCATCGCCTGCTTGTGCTTCACCGGAGGACATGCTCCATTGGTCAGTCGTAATAACAATGTGGTGGGTTTCGTCTTTGTCAAGCTGGACGTTAGAGGTACCCAGAAGCTTCGACGTGGAGTGCGTGATATCCGCAGCAGGATTCGTTGGTGCAAACGTGGTAGAACCCGTAAGCATTGTCGTCGACGGAGCTGAATCGATTCCCCGAAGCCACGTAGCAATTCTTGTGTTAAGCCGATCCATTTTTTTATAGGCTTCACCTTTTGAAAGGAGTTGACTGGCCGACAATGATCCGTCCTCCTCATCGGGGTTGCGGTCTGCTTTGGCAGGAAGCTTGTTGTTGAGACCCTCGCCATTGGGGTTTTGAAAGCTATTGCTGCGTTGAATGACTCCGTCACCACCTTTAGCAGCACCGCCCGCTCCACCAGGGCTGCCAAGTAAGGGCACCGACAAAGTCTTCTTATTGTCCGTTCCGAGCTTTTTCCCGAACCCGAATCCAAACCCTATCCCGCCACCTCGAGCACCACCGACGTTTTCCAAGGATCCACGCACTGGCGCATTTTTCGGTGCGGCACTGGGTTCGTCGTCAACATCGACCTGTTTCCAAAGATTGGGCGTGGTCGTCCCAGCCCCACCAACAACACTAGCTTGCGCATCGCGGTTGCTGCTTTCCTGTTTTGGATTGGAAGAACTAATCAGATCCAAGGATCGTGACAGCAAGTCGGCACTCCCTGTTGCCCCAGCTTTACTGCTACCAACAGTACCACCACCAACTGCAACTTCGTGCATCCTTCGCTGCTCCTCTGATGCTTCGTGAATTCGGGCCTCCACCTCTTCTTGGAACCGTTCCATCTGCCGTGTGTGCTTCTCAAGGTTTGCAACAGAGAGCTCTCCACGTTGAAAAGAGATGGGAATGCCGAGAATCGCAGCGCTTTGTGTCGGATTGGCGGTGTTCAGCAGGTCAAGTGAGTGGTTTATGGCGAGCTGCTTATCACCCATGACGCTCGCCGTGCGGATCACAGATGGGTACACTGGGGGTTTTGTTGCAACAGACGGCGAAGGTTGTTGGTCACCCATCCCAAGCATCCTGGAGTGCGACTTTTGAAGCTCGTGAGTGCTTCCTCTCAGCATTCCCCCTTGTGATTCGTCCGCCCAGATGGAGTGCAAATGCGCTTTGGGAGGACCTCCTGTTGTGTCCTGGGATGGCGATGGCTCGAGGATAATGGCTGAGTGCTGTGGGATGATTTGATTCATATCAAAGGTTGAGCTGACAAGGGAGACGATTTTGCTAAAGTTGCCGACGAGGTCAGGGTGCGCGGCAGAAAGTCGCCTCCTCATTACTGCCGCCGAAGGGGCAATGGCCAGGAGCTGGTTGTTGTTGACGGCGCTTTTGGTGACGGGGAAAGCCTCGGTACTGCCAGATGGGACTTTGCTAGCTCCACCCGACGACATGGCTGTTGCTATCGCCATTGGCATACCTTGAGAGGTTGCTGTCGATGCAGCGAGGTAAGGTTGAGGGCTTAGAGATGATGCTCCGGGATTTGGAAATGGGATTGTTGCTGTGCTGCCTCTTCTTGGTGGAACGGACGATGAACGAGGATATGGTCCGTTGGGTTGTATGGTGAAGGCTTTGGATATGATTTCTGCTGGGGCTATCGCAATTTGCTCTGAATGTATGAAAAGGGTTTGAATGACACGAAAGGAGTTAGAGGCAACAAAGCAAAAAGCAGCGGCCTTTGCGTGTTTATTGTTCTTTCGGGAACGTAGTGCGCCAATTTTTTCGGTGAATGGCAAACAGCGTCGGGGAAAAAAGAAAAGAAAAGGACTCTAAACAGAGAAACAAAAGGCGACACATACCTAAGCTCCCTTGGATTTGGTCAACTTCCTGAAGCACTTCCTGAATGGGCTTCCGTTTGCCCGCTCTTTCCAAAAGTCGCTGCAACTCAGGATGAGGCAGCCCCATCCTCGTCACAGGTTGGTTACCTGACAGATTCTCCCCCATGTTTTCAATTGCTTTTATGAAGAAAGGGTTGATTGAAAAGTTTCGGGTCTTGGTTCAACAATGAGGGAAATGCCGGATTTGTTTTGGTGAAGTATTTCGTGAATGAGATTTCTCAACTCCTCTCCCCTTCCTTCCCGTTGAAGTTCGTTCCGCTTTTTCGTTGATTGCTTCTCGTTGTCCTTCAAGGATCTGTGAAAACCCTTCGCGATTCGAACGGGCGGCCCGCCATACTCAATTCAGACTTGAATAATCGCTATTTTGTTTGGCTTCAACTTCACTTCTCCTAAAAATATTATCTGATGTTATGTTAAAGTTTGCTTGTTCACAACCCTTCCTCCGCAAACGCCTGAACCCCACTTGTAAAAATTCAATAATGATCCTGGTCATGACAACCAACGTCCCAATCGCAACATACATACTTTTTTGAGGTTGAAACGTTTGCACGAATCAGATCCAACCCACAAAAGAACAACACCCCAAAAAAAAATAAACAAACAAATGCAAAGTATAGACCGCCGATGGGTTCTAAAGATGCATGTGCGATGCGCGTGTTTTTGCGTTTCTTACTAATGACCCTGATTGCGAGTACATCGGTCTTTCACACTTCCTGCCCTACGACTCTATGCCCGTGTACGGCGTCCCCATAGGAAGAACCCTGTGACGGCGTGTGCAGTCGCCATTGAAAGTTGTTGGGGTGGAGAGAAAACTGGTGGAGGTCTCGGAGTTAGAGGTTGACCGTTGGACGGGGAGAAAGATTGGACATGTACGAAATTTGCGAGATTTCTAGGCCATAACTGAAGTGGTGAAAAAGGGCATGCAATCACAGTGCGAACAAAAATCTACCAAAAGTCGATTAGAACTTTTGAGGATGCCGTTATGATAGTCGTTGTTCTGCCTTTTGGATGCAAACTTCGGAGCCGACCGCGCACGGAGTTCCACTGTCACAGCGATTACAAAGTTTTTCTACCGTCTTCACACCGCCTTTGGATATGCAGTAAGCAGCTTTATTGGTGAACATGTCAACACTTATTTCAAAGGTGTCAAGGTTAAATATCGAAAAGCCAATGGTGTATGCTGTCAAAAAATCTCGTCCAAAACAACGACTCTTTATTTTCGTAACTTCACACTTTTTACAAGTTTTGCAGCACTGCGATGGGACAAGACCCCCATGCGCAATCTTGCACAGTAAGAAGATTCAGACCTGACAATTGCAATCAAAACACTTTTGAACTACATAGGCCCCAACTTTCTCACAGTTCGCCTTGCATTTTCCCAGGGTGTACGGGGATCTCCTGAACCCTTTCGCGCTCTTCCATGTAGACTTGTCGGCCTTCACCTTGCCGACCTTCTCCTCCCTGCCCGACAATACCCTCCCTGGCTGCCCGAAGGGTGTCACGGACCTTTTCGCTGACGTACTCTCCCATACCCAACCCCGCACCAGCCGCTCCCTTTGCGGTATCGCCTGCCACCTCCCCAGCCTTTGCCGCACCTCGGTAAACCCCCTCGGCAGCTCCTCTCGCGCCTTCGTAGACCCCTTGAGCAGCACCCCGAGCGGTATCAGCAACGTATTCCCCTGCTCCGCGTGCACCCTCGTAGACACTTTCCGCGCCCCTGCGTGCCGTGTCTGCAACATATTCGCCGGCTCCGCGAACACCCTGTGCGGCACCACGTGCGGTATCTGCGACGTACTCCCCGGCACCTCTTGCGCCTTGATAGACTCCTTCCGCACCCCTCCGGGCAGTATCAGCTGCGTACTCGCCTGCTCCTCGCGCCCCTTCGTAAACTCCGCGAGCTCCTTCACGAACGCCTTCCCCAGTTCTGCGCATCCCTTCATACATCTCCTCACGACCATATTCGCCCGCACCTCGCGCTCCTTCATAAGCACCCCGAGCACCTTCACCAGCTCTTCTCCACGCTTCCCGAGCGTAGTCTCCTGGGTATTCATACTCTTCCTCATGGCTGCGACGTCCACCTCCGAACGGATGCCGCAACGTCTCACCCGCGGTTCTCATCGCGTCATACAACCCCTCTCGGATAGAAAGAAGCCTCCCCCTTCCTTGCGACCCCTTTACTTCCCTGATCCTCGGCATATGAACCCTCAAAACCCCATGACTCAAAACCACGTCGACGTCATCCGCGTTCACATCAGAAGGGATCGAGAGTTTGGTGTCATATTCACGCTCGATACAGCTGGGATCGACTTGGGTGGTGTTGTCGCTGGTTTTGGCGCACTCGTGCTTACCGAAAACGTGGATGAGGTCTCGGCCGACAACGTGGACGGTAAGTTCATTGCGGTAGATGCCGGGGAGATCGATGAAAGCGTCGTATGCGCGATCGCTGGAGCGGAGGATGTAACCTTTGCCGAAGAGGGAGGGACGGAGGCCCGTGCGAAGGATATCCGGCATCATTAATTCGTTCATGTATTGGAAGATTGGACTGGGAATGGGAGAAAGAGAATCGGATCAATTTAGTGATGATTCTGAGAGACCGGAGTATGTGCAGTGTCCGAAGCGCGTGAGTAAGGAAGAAGTAAGGGAGAAGACATCCACCGCGAATGTTTACCTCATCTGTTCCTGAACGGCTTCAGTCATCCCCATCTCGCCAGGAGCCCGGCCTTGCTTCCACACGCCAGACACGGGTTGTTCAGGCAGTTGCGGTTGGCTGCTGCGGAACCATGTCCAGGGTTTGAGCAAGCTTTTCTGGGACTGTACTTGAACCGGTTGTTGGTGACGCGGTTGTTCATAGTGGACGTGACGAACTTCGGGCTGCGGCGGCTGGGGCATCGGCTGGGACCACGTCCATGGCTTTAGCCAAGATTTCTGAGCCTCAACGAAGACACCAGACGAATGGAGGACAAGACCCGTGCCCACCGCTAAGAGCAAGAACGTCCGGGAGCGTTTGCCGAACATTTGAGGATGTGTGATGGTAGAGTGAGTCGTCTGTTGGGATATGCCGAGAAGGTAATGGGTGGAAAAGGATGGAAGGACTTTAATCGATAATCACCGCCCTTCACTTCAGTCAATATTTATCCAACTGTCGAAACTTGCAGAGAGGAGCTAATACTGCCCCGATCATACTTTTTTGCTTCATGGGTCTGATTTTCCTCGATTTGTTCCCCGTCAGAACGTCATAATGAAGTCATGGCATTTCTGATTTTCCCAGCAGAAGCTTTCGCCTTCTGCACAACTTCGTTGACCAAATGTTACCGGTGCCTCCCTCACCGACTTCTCCGCTTGTGACTTCTTTTGTTCCCCCGAAACCATCGACTAAATTCATCGGGACTGCCCCCCATCCAGAACTTGCTTGCTGGATACTTTTGCATTTCGTGGATGCTTCATACGCTTTCCTTCCCGTACCTTGGGTGCGTCCAAGTCCACTAATCCCATGGAAAAGGCATGCACATCGTATCCTTCTCCTTCACAAATAAATGCTTACGGCAACATTACCCACCAAGCGAAAGTGCCATCGCGACCAAAGATGAACGCTTTTAGTTCTAGGGAAGGGATGTCGATGTTGCTAAGCCACCGGTCGATTTCAAACCCCGCAACGCAACTTTCTTCTCCCATCCAATTCTCTACTTTTTGCTCCTTGGTTCTCCGTCCCCATGTTCCTAATGCAAATAATGAGTTCAACAACTAATCAGCTTCCAATTCACCGAATTCGACATCTTGTCTGGCAGAAGGTAGAGGTGCAGGAGGTAGCTTGAATTTGCCAACGTGCGGAAAACCTGGAAACGAGGACAAAAACACTACTCACAGGGACAAAATGGATTCGAATTCTATACTGAACCGTCCGTCTCAACAAGGGTGTCAAATCTATAATTCAGTAAATTATACCGTCGCGAAAGACATCACTGCGGGGCATATAGACGGATAGGCTGATAGGCTGATAGGTTGAACAAATGATCGATTCCTTCACTTTCAAGTCATTGAAAAGTACCTCACCGTCTGCTCACTATCGAAGGTCTTCACATCATTTACAACCTCGTATTCAAGTTGGAAAGACAAAGGACATTCAACTATTTCAGTTATGCAAGTTGAAGGCCATATCTGGTGCGCTGTCTGGTGCGCAAAATCAACACACAAGATATTCATATCTGGACTTGATGGATCAAAGAAGGACGTCGGGCAGTACTTTTCTGCAATGACCGGAACAAGGGCATAGTGGCATAGTGGGATGGAAAAGGTGTACTGAATTCTGTCTTGGTGGGCGAGGGTGAAGGACGGCCATCAGTAATTTTTTGAGCCCACCTCGAAACCGAAGACATGAAAAGAAAACGGATCTCCGTGTTTCTTTGCTTTTCATTTCAGTCCATAAAGAGGCCAGCTGTCACGACCAACAGTTGAAGGATTGCACCGAGTATCTCTTCCACACACATTCAAGCTTTCCAAGGACCTCTCGAAAGTGCCGCATTTTATCGCTTCCCAACTTGCATGTGAATGATTGCAACGGTTTGTTGTGCCTATGTACCCGGGGCGAGAGTGAGATCTCACACAAGTGGGAACGAGACTGGGTCGACCCCGCCATTCTCGCCAGCGCTCTGCCTCGGATTTTCCTCTTCAAAACCGTTTCGAACGAGTTCCAGGGCACAGTGTTACACATTCCAAAAACCCGACATCGCCCAACAACCAACAAGAAAACGCCGCAACCATGCTCATCAAAGTCAAGGTGAACGCCCCACCCTATTTGCATCGAACTTGCCCACCCTCTCATTGATTTGTCATGGGTCAAATATCTGTGCTTTTTTCCAATCTGTTTTCACGCAACGAGCGGTAAAGGTGCTGTTTTGTTCAGTTGAGTTCTAATGAACCTTTTCGTATTATTTGCAGACATTAACGGGCAAGGAGGTAAAGTATAGCTTTTGAAGACCATCGTTGATCCCCAGAATCGACTCGGTTCCCGGCATTCGAGGGGTGCACGCCGGAGTTTGGCTCTCATAGGAGTAATCCATGAGTTGCGGCTTATCGCATCCTGCCCCAAGAACTTCTCCGAAACAAGCCCTTTGCCATTCGCTATATCCCTCCTCGGCTCTTGGCTCTTTTCCCATACATTACAATGTCAAACGCATTTCTCCTCACCTTTGTGGTTATCCATCCTCCCCCTCCCATCATAACAGATCGAAATTGATATCGAGCCCAGCGACAAGGTAAAGCTACACTGCTTTCCCCGCACGGCTACGAGGCAACTTTATTTATTTGTGCTGACGAACTTCGCATCTTACTGCCTTTTTTCCCTTTGCTTGAACGCATGTTATGTGCTCTGTACAGATTACTCGGATAAAGGAACGCGTTGAAGAGAAGGAGGGGATTCCGCCTGCTCAGCAGAGGTAAGGAGTAAACCACAGTTATTGTCCTTACAAAGAAATATCCCAGGGGGAGGGG
>JADGJF010000281.1:0-25511 GCA_027596845.1 Quaeritorhiza haematococci | reverse complement strand
ATGCGCAAGAAGTCCAAAGTCACGAAGAAGGTAAAGTACGTACTCCGCCAGTCTTTTGTTTGTGGTTCATCATGGTTTGGGGCCGGCAATACCACTCCCGGTTACCCTACTAACTCCTCCTTCACTTATGCCAACTTCCGGTAGGCTAGAGGGTTAGCCGTCAGTAAGGTACTCGAACAGAGACAGAAACAGAAGCTCCCACCAACCGAAGCACTCGCTATCAGCGGACATGAGAGCGAGGAAGATGTGGAACTGTCGGAAGAGGACTTGAAGTTCCTCGATGACTACGTTGACTACACAAACTTCCTCACGGACTTGAGACCTGATGATCTCGCCAGGTAGTGATCCCTTCCCTATTCGAACGTCATCGATTGTGCCTTAGTTACTGCGTTACTCGACATCTTGATCAGAAACTCACTCACAAAGACTCTGAAACTCAAATTCACAGGAACAAGTCTCAAAATGCTCGGTTGAACCGGAAAGCACAACTTCAATCCCACGATTCGGACGACTCGGATTCGGAAGCCGCCGCATTTCGCGAACCGGACGAGCACGTCATCGTTGTTCCGAGAAATAAGCGTAAGCGAATCGACGAAGACGAAGAAGAAGCAGAGTACGAGAAACGACCGAGACAGGCGAATGAGGAATGGTCCAAGTCTGATTCTGCGAATGCGGTTCCGCGGTTACCGATCATTGACGGGAAAGGTCGATTGCAGAAGTTGGAGACTCCGTTGGTTGTTGAGAATGGTGGGTGTCGGCAAAATATGCGAATTAATGTTATTTGGATTGATGAATACGTTCCTGTTGGAAGAACACTTTTCTTATCTCAATTTGGGACCTGAACTTCCGTAGTGAAAGAAGTCGTAGCACTGGAGGAAACTCTCGCCAAACCCGAGAAGAAGAAGGATCAGAAGAAGGATAACAAGCAAGCGAAGAAACCGCTGCCTGCGAAGAAGACGCAGAAATCACCACTCGAGGAGCAAGATCCGACGGTTGTTGATCATTCGAGGACTTTTGTCCAGGTGCAAGAACAGCTGGCTGATCTTGCAACTGCACTCACTGCTGATCCTGAGGCTAATGTGAGCATCCATCTCGCTTGTAGACTGAATCCACACATCTTCCTTGTTGGTTATGACCGGGTGATCTTACATGTCCAATCTTTTTGCCATTCCAGATCGGTTCCCTCAAAGTCCTTCGTGATATTGTGTCAAGCCCTGACAATCGCGTGAAAAAGGTGGCTCTTTTGACACTGCTGGCAGTGTTTAAAGACATCATTCCAGGGTAAATATCAAAAAATATATGCGTCCTTGTTCCGTCGTTTGTAAGAGATCAAAGTGGTGGAATCTGACAATCTTTCCGTCCTTCTTCTCCAGTTACCGTATTCGGCAGTTAACCGACAAGGAAAAGACCGTCAAGGTCTCGAAAGAAGTGAAAAAACTGCGCCAATACGAGCAAACGCTGCTTTCCAACTACCAAGCCTACCTTTCGACCTTGGAGTCCACCATCGAGACGCAACTCGGCAAACTGAAGAAGTCGAACACGACAGCGCCTTCCAAACACAGCAATGGATCAAATCGTAATACAGACGGCAGCGGTGACACGTCGCTCCTCATCGTCGCCATCAAGTGCATGACCGATCTCCTCACATCAGTAACCCATTTCAACTTCCGCATCAACCTGATGACCGCTGTCGTCAACCGAATGACAGTCCGAACACCCTCCGAGGTATCCATTCTTTGCTGTAACGCAATCCGCACTTTGTTCGAGAACGACGAATCAGGCGAAGCGAGTCTTGAGGCTGTGAAACTCATATCGAAGATGGTCAAGACCAAGAACTACAATGTCGGCGAGGAGATTTTGCAGACGTTCTTGCATCTCCGGTTGAAGGATGAGTTGGTGATACAGAAGGATGACCAGAGTGGCGTTGGGCAGAAGAAACGGAAGAAGGACCAGGAACATAAATCGAGGAAAACACGAAAGGTGCGTTAATCGTTGTTTTCCTACAACGTCATGACATTTTTGGATGTGTTGCAAGTATGGGGCTGATATCGCATCGAACGTCTTTTTAAATTGCACACAGCTCGAAAAATACACCTCGGAAGTTGAGAAGGAACTTAAGGAGGCTGAAGCTGTTTACGACCGGGAAGAGAAGCACAAGCTGGTATGTGGTCTTGCTTTTAAAGAATTGGTGTGGACGTCGTGACAACAGCGTCTTTTTCAGAATTTAAGTAACCGGTAACCTAAAACTTCTGTAATCTGGTCAATTACAGCAAACCGAGACGTTGAAGTTTGTATTCGTCACATACTTCCGCATTTTGAAGCACAAAGAATCTTCTCCTTTGTTGCCTGCCGTGCTGGAAGGCTTATCAAGGTAATTCTTATAAACAGGAGAAAGTCATGGAATCGCTTTTGTGTCAGAAGATCCCTCTCAATCTCACGTGAACACCTCATTTCAAACAGATTCGCCCACCTCGTGAACGTGGACTTCTTTGAGGACCTTCTTGGCGTTCTGAAGAAGATTGCTCTCTCGCAGTACCAACGGTACCTTGGCGTTAAGGATGCCGGAGGAAAAGGGGATAATGAAGAGAGTTCTGATGGCTTGGATAACCGACCGGCTGCTCAACGGGCACGTAGTGCTTTGCATTGTGTTGTTGCTGCGTTCCAGCTACTTACAGGTCAAGGTATGTGTATTTCTCTCCCTCCCTGTGGTTTCTTTTTGGTTTTATTTGCTTGGAACACGTCGGTTGGACGTCCTATCCGGTGTAAATCAACCACTTTTCTCACCTGGCCTTTTCAACTCTCCCTCCCGCCCGCCACAGCCGAAGTCCTCAACATCGACCTTCGCGACTTCTGCAATTCCCTATACGCTCAGATGATGGTTCTCCCCATGATGGGAAACACATCAGCAAAACTTTCATCACCGTCAGGCAATGTCGATCCGTCTTTGGCACATATGGAAAGTGAACACTCGAAGACGTGTCTTGAGCTCGTGCTGCATGGGTTTGAACTGCTGTTGTGCAAGAAGAAGCAGGTAATTATTGTGGCATGGGTGGTGTGGTTTTGGTGTTATGTGGGGCAGTGTTGTTGTCGCCACTTTGGGAAATCATTATGATGAGAAAGGGATAATGAATGTATATGATTATTGAAGTGAGGCCCATATGGGTTCATCACTCAATTGTTCCTACTGAGCCAGATTTCTCAAACTGGAGAAGTGCGCATGCGCGAGTTTCATTCGAGCAATATGTTTTCGCTTTGCCTTCACTGACTTCTGTTCATTTTCTTTTTGCGGCGAATCTCCGATAGGTTCCTGTCGAGCGGGCAGCAGCCTTCGCCAAACGCCTCGCAGCCGTATCACTACACCTGCCAAGTAACGCCGCATTAGCTTGTTTGTGTATGCTTCGGAGTCTGTTCCTCAAATACCCACGGTTGGAACCGTTGCTTGAGACCGATGGTCGCTTGGGGACGGGTGTTTACCGGCCACTGCTGGATGATCCAGACCTTTGCAATGCTTTTGCGACGAATATATGGGAACTTACGCCGTTGATGGTGAGCATCCAGGATACCTGGAATTTTGGTTTGGGTCGAGGGACTGGGTGGTGTTTCGGTTTGTCTTCCCTTGGCTCGGCATTCTAACCGGCTTGGTTTCCCCTATTGTCACGCAATCTCTATAGACACACTATCACCCAACCGTCCGCAAATCCGCATCTTACCTCGCCTCCCTTTCCGTATCCGGAATGGCCTCCAGTGGTTCCTCTTTGAAACCCCCACCCCGCGACCTGAACATGACCTACCCCGAATTCCTCACCGAGTACGAATGGATGCCTTCATCATCATCTTCATCTTCTTCTTCATCGTCAACAACCGCATCCTCTTCCGCTTCGAGTACATCGCACCGCCAAACGTTTGTGTTTGTGCCGCCTGTTGGGGCGAAAGTTCCGGAGCCTTCTGGAGCAGAAGGGAAGCCCGGGAAGAAGGGCAAGAAAAGCGGGTTTATTAGGTTGAGTGGGTTGGGGAGGGAGAGTGAGTTTTTGATGGAGTTGAGGGGGAGAGTGGGTAATTTATGAAGATTTCGTGATGATAGAAATAGAGAAATGAGTATTTGGAATCAAATATGTTCGTTCGGCTGGATGCGTGGGGTGTGGATGGAGCTTGAACATGACACAACTCACAGCCTGATGTCGCTGAAGAGTGAAGACTTTGAATCGGATGGTATCGCAACGGCTGATGGTACTGCCAGGGTACTGTCTGTATGTTGGAGGACGTATGTAAATGGTATCATTAGGATTTGCTTCATTGGACTGAGTCCCTTTCTAAAATGTCCAAATACCCTCTCTGAACCGGATTGTAACCAAGTGACATCGAACTCCCAGCGCCATTTCGAACTCCAGAGAAATTTCTTCCCCGACAACCTAATAATCAAAAATGTTCGTAAGCCATACAATGTACCCTGTTTGTCGGTTGTGGGGTGTACAGCGCAGGCGTGATGACTTCAACCGAGTGCAGATCGAGTGCCCTGTCGAGTGCCCACTGGACGCCATGGACGCTGGACAAGATCTCCTGATCTCGACGTTCTGGTCCAAAGGTTTATGCAGCTCCAACGTACAGCACAGTACAGACACAGCGTATTCAAACACCGCCCAATATACTGGGGGCTGATACTAGGCCATTATTATTTACCAACATAACCATCAGCACACTCGTGTTGACTAATTATATAAAACAACAACCACATTCGGCTCAGACTCCTTAGTAAAGTAAACGCGTGCACGCCGAGTGATCCAAGTTACAAAAGCTTCCAAAAGCTCGACATCGATGTGGGGAAATCGCAACAGCTTCACCCTAAGGCTTCTGGGCTCAATCAAGTCGGCAGCAATCGCTCTCTTACTGGCAGATGTGGTCACCGCCCAAAATCAAAATCAAAATCGGCCCTCAAATAACGCACAAACACAGCTCGAGGAGCTGCCACGTTCCTGGCAACCCAATGTCGAATTCCGCACATTTTCATTTTCAGATTCGGAGTCGGCGCCGGTCGGCAGGCCGGTCGGGCAACTTCAGGAGCTTGATATGCAGTCGTTGAACGGTCAAGCGGTTTCGTGGATGAAAAATAAGCTTGGTTTGGTGGATGGGGAGTTTAAGATGAGCGCGGAGTGAGTTTAATGGATTTGGTTTTTCTTTCATGCCATGGCACATAGTTTATTTACTATTTGTTCTCGTTTTCGACGTTGAGGGAATGATCTGACAAAGGATTTTGTTATTTTTTTTTTCCTCATAAAGATCACAGACCTCTCACAATGGGGTTTACCACTACTACTGCAACATGCGATGGAACAATATCAGCATCATCAATGCCAATGCCAATGTCAACGTCGACCGGTTTGGTCGCGTCATTTCAATGGGGATGTCATCGATGGATATGTCGCGACTACAGGCTGAAGCTGTCGATCCAAACTCGACCATTACAGCCATCGACGCCTTCTTGAGCTTCGCCAACACCATCCAACTCCAAGTCAATCGAACCAGACTGACCGAGACCCCAATCGATGGTGCAGAAGACGGAAAGGTGAACATCGCAGCACGAGGCGGTATCCCGTCCGTTCGAGGATCCGTCACGGCAGCAAAAAGGTACTACCGCAGCGACCCCGAAACGCTTCATTTGGTCTGGGATTTGCGAGTCCCGATGCAGACCCGCAACTACAACGCTCAAGTCTCTGCAACAAACGGGACGGTTCTTGCGGTGTCCGATTTGATTGCGCGACAGAGAGCCCCAAAACTCTCACCATTCGAAGCCGGTATCGACGAGAAGCGATTCCAACCAGCGGGGAAAAATAACACCCTCCCTAATACCGTATACCGTGCCATTCCGATCGGCACACCCTTGACGAACTTGCTCACGGGCGACGTTCGCCAACTGATTACGAACCCGGCGGATCTCGAAGCGTCGCCTATGGGATGGCACAAACTTTCCAACAAGAACGGAGAGGCCATTCAGTACGATGGGACAGCCGGGAACAATGTTATCGTGTCTCAGAATCTGCAGATCCGGGAACTTCCCCTTCCGGGAGTCGACAGGCCGGAGGGAACTGGATTTCGGTTTGATTTCCCCGTTGACGACAAGAACCAGCAACCGCCTGCATACGTTAATGCGTCCTTAGCGAATGCCTTCTACGTCGCCAACTCGGTTCATGATATTTTCTACAAATACGGACTTACTGAGGCGGCAGGAAATTTCCAAAACGACAAGTAAGTGTTTCGACATCAGTCGTGATCCGATGGCAGTTTCTTGATTCGCCCATGATTAGCCACTGACCTATCCACTACTTGTTCCTCCATCAGCTTCAATCGCGGGGGTATTGGTGGGGATGCGGTGATTGTTGACGTTCAACTGAGTCTTGATGTGAACGGTATGTTAGCCATCTGATTTAGACTGATGAATTTCGTCAAGGTTTCTTCTTTTTCTGAAATCGAAATGTGATTTGAACGACCATCTACAGGGGCTTTCTTCACGATCTCACCCGACGGAGAGCAATCCTTCCTCGCGCTGCAAATGTTTAATGCAAACAAGGGTCCCCTGAGGGATTCTGCTTTCGAAAACGATATCATTGTAGGGTTTACTCCATATTTTGACACATCTCATCCGCTTGAAAACGTCAATTGTTGAGTGCTGACTTCCAAACTCTCGTTCAATCCATACACCTCTCCAGATCCACGAGATGGGCCATGGGCTTTCGACAAGGCTGACTGGGGGCCCCGCGAACCCACTTTGCCTTGAAGCTCGGCAATCCCGGGGTCTTAGCGAGGGCTGGTCTGACTTCTTCGCCTTAGCTTTCCAAATGACAGCCAACGACACACGAGAAAGGGTCCTTACCACGGGTGCATACGTCCTGAATGACCCCGCTGGTGTTCGCACTTTACCTTTCTCGACCAACTTGAGAGTCAATCCGCTTATGTATGCCGATATAGGGCGCCGGGATCGACAAGAGGAGCATGACATGGGGGAGATTTGGACGGCGATGTTATGGGAGGTTTATTGGAACATGGTCGAGAAGTTGGGGTTTGAACCGAATTTTGGCAACGCCAAGAGTGGAAAAGGCAATACTGTGATGGTGAGTACGCATTCAACTTAACAGAAACATCTGCTGGGGAAATCAACTGTTCTCTCTCATCTCTTCTGTTAGGTACATTTTACTTGCGCCCAATAACTGACATTTCTTGCATCTTGGAAATCTTGACTTCGCAGATCCAAAGTGTCATCGACGGCATGAAGCTCCAGCCCTGCAACCCGACATTCCTCCAAGCTCGCGACGCCATCCTCCAAGCCGATCGTCAGAACAATAACGGCGCGCACCAATGCGAAATTTGGGCGGGGTTTGCGAAACGTGGGATGGGGTTCAGCGCCACAATGGAACCTGCAAACGCACAGGACCTTCCACCTGAATGCGGGAGAAGGGGAGGGGGCCAACAACAACAACAACAGCAGCAGCAGCAACAACAACAACAACAACAACAACAACAGCAACAGCAACAACAACAGCAGCAGCAGCAGCAGCAGCAGCAACAGCAACAGCAACAGCAAGGCGGACAACCAGCGCCGGTTCAACAAACTCCTCAAACAGGACCCGTCGAACAAGGACCACCCAGAGGTCCAGCAAGACTCGCTTAAGAACATGCTACAGTTACTTGATCTTATTTGTACAGTATTAGTTTTTCGTAAAGGTGCTTTACCTTTTCTCCCCTCCCCCCTAGTCCATTGTAAATCTCCGCGTAACTTATACTTTTGCGGTTTGAAGTTCGTGCCGTAGGTCCTTCTTCCTCCGTAATTCCCTTTTTTATTGTACATGTGTCGGACCGCCGACTTTCTCTCTGTATCATATGCATGCATATCTGGATTGTCAAAATATCTGCTCGTCAAAGATTTCGCTTCTATAAAGCTCACCATCTTACCGAATCCAACCTCCTCATCCGATATCCACTCTGATGCGCTCTCAGTAACCCGATCTCAGAGTCTATACGCCCTTCCATACGCCCAGCTATACGGCCACACGCTCAGTGTACGTCCAGCGAAAGTCGGGGAATTATCGGTGATTGTGGTTTGATGGTAGTCCCAAAACAACCACCCGAGTTTTGGTTTTCTGTGTACAGCCTTGTTACTATGCAGTGATGAGTTCTTTTACCAAATCCTGAGGGGCTGCGCAAGCTGTGACAGGGTTATAAAGTGTCCCCACCCCAGTCGTCAATGCTGGCTACTGTATGGAGACACCACCAAAATACGTGGGGACGCCATACAATGGCGGTGTCTGGGAGACAGATGGGCGTCAGGATCAATCCTTGAACAGTACGAAGCCTGTGCAAATGAACCGAAGCCCCTTTCACCAGGCCAAAGAGAAGAGACAGCATTGCATGACAGCAGCGCGAATGATGGAAACTGTATGGTTTTGGTCGCAACATCCATAATCGCACGATTTTTGGTCAACCAACGGGTTCCTTGTGTCAATGCTGGTTAGACATAAAAACTGCATGGAAACACCACCGAAATACGTACGGACGCCATATAATAGCAGAGTCTGGACGACAGATGTGCTCCTGTGTGCGTCATCACCTCCTCTCACCAGGTTTTGCGGGTGACATCATAATCCATAATACACAGTTCCATGCATTCATGGTCATTCTTAGTTTTCCTTCACTCAGTTTCAAATGAAATTCAAGTTCTTCCCTTCGAAGCGTTCTTCTCACTTGCGATTTTTGTGCGAAGGACCAGCCAATGTCCACGAATGCCATGTTCTTATCATAAATACAAAAAATGCACCCTCATCGATTGGTTTTTTTGGTGCAGACATACAAATAGTTTGCGTGCTTCAACCAAGTGTCCATTTTCGCTCCCATCATCTCACCTTTTCTTCTTCACAAATGTAACCCCATCCATCACAAACAAATCCCCGCTTTCCACATCTTCCGTTCCCGGTACATAAACAGTAAACTCTCTTGTCTCCCCTCCACGCGGCATTGAAATTGCAAGCGTGAAATGCCAGAGCTTGTACCGCCATGTCCCGGACATGCCCATCATCATACCCCCTCCCCCAAATCCCCCACTTGTCGATGCGCTTCCCTCACGGTTGAACCTTGCCAAAACGGACGGTTCTGTCACAACTACACGTCCATCAGGCCAGAACTGCAAATAACCTCCGGTGGCCCTTCCAACCGTGCGCTCCATGACATACTTTCCCTCCAGGCAGTGGCTCCCCATGGTGGTGGAGCCGGTAGTGGAGGACGGAAGAGAGAAGGGGAACGGGCGCGCACGCAGCAACCGGAGATCCATCAATGTATGAAACGCCGCGCGCGGGAACACGAGGGTATCATCATCGATGACGTTGGCGTGGGTAGGGTTCGAACACGGATACGACACATGTGAGCTCATGTGCTGTTGTTGTTGTTGGGGGGATAGAGGTGTTTGATTGCTTGAGGTGTTCAGGCTGGTGGTAGAACCCGCAGGAGATGAGCTGGAAGAACTCACATCAAGAATGGGGATACGTGGATCCCACGTGATGACGAGCGAGTCTGCGTCATCTTCTAAGGTATACCGCCCATACAGATCGGGCATCGACATCGCCGTAGTGGCTGAAGCGGTGGCGCCACCTGTTGTGTCAGCCCTCGTATCTGCTTCTTCCGTTTTTCCCTCTGGTGCAGCGGTATCAACAGCACCACCATCCTTGCCACACTTCTCCCACCACTCTTCAAAGAAAAATCTCGACAGCCTCCCACCTTCGGGCAAGCCACCATACACTCCTTGTCCCTCATGTGTGAGCACCAACGTGACTGAAACCCATGGGTTTTCCATTTTGCCAGTCACTGGGTTAACCCTGCTGGCGCCCATTCCGGAACCAAGAAATAGTCCTTCAAGGGTAGCCGGGCGATGTGTGATTCCGAACAGCGGGCGAGTTGGAGGTTGTGACGCCGACAAGGGGGGTGACGATGGTGGCTGGAATATGGCAGCGGAAGAAGACTTCCGGGGAGGAATACCCGGAAATGCATATGGTGATGCAGGGGATGTGGGTGATGTAGGGGATATTGGGGACATTGGTAACATTGAGGTTGTGACAGCGGCAGCTGTTGTGGCTGGGTATGATATGGGTGCTGGTTGTCCGGAGGTTGGGGATGTAGGGGATACTATGGGCGATGATGATCCGCGGGGAGGTATCACAACCGGTGCGGGCGACTTTGGGGTGGTGGGCGCACCCGCCGCGGCTGTCGCCATTGCGGTGGGGGTTGCTGTCAACGATGTTGACAAAATTGCGGGACGTTCTCCGCCCGAAGCAGATAGTCCATCGATCTTCAGTGACGAAAGCGAAGGTCGGGATAATGATTTCCTCGACAATGTCGGCACTGCTGGAAATTCGGGGACCGCTGGCAAAGGGACTCCCAGCTGGTTCGAAGCAACATCGCTACTTCCCGTCCCAGCGCCTGCTCCCACGAGCGTTTTCCTGCCCCATCCCAATCCCGCCCCAACCGCACTACCACCCCCAACATCACCCACAAACTGCGCACCTCGAAGCATTTGATTGAACTCCTGCAAATGCTTTGCAAAAGTGACCATCCCGTTCGTATAGTACATCGCGCTTTGCACCTCACCAGCAACTTTGACCAATGCATACACACGATAATGCGTGCGCCCGGCATGGCGCAGGACGAAATTCTGAGTGATGGCGGACGCACCACAGGAGGTGAGGGATGGGGAGACGAGATTTTGGGGTGTTGTTTTGGTCATTTGGGTCATTCCCGTGTGGGCGTTCGCCACAAGGTCGGCGAGGACATCAGACGCGGCAGCGTCAGGTGTGGAGGTGCTTTCCGCTCCGATGGGGTGGGGCGGGCCGAGTATGAATGTTGTTGTTGCCGCGCCGACAGCGGGTTTGATAGCGATCATTTTCCCCACCAGGTCCTGTTTATCATCCTCGCCGTCTTCGGGCAGGACGATCCGAACCCAGCCTGTGGGAGCAGCAAACCGGAACCGACCTTGGAATAGTGACTCATGAATGGGTGCAGTCGGGATATTTTTGGTGGATAGGATGTGGTTGAGGATAATCTGTGTCTTCCTAACAAGAAGCTCGTTTCGTCGTTTGATGGCTTCAGGGTCGAGAGGGACCGGAGTTATTTTGGGTCCAGGATGTGGGAACTCTGGTGGAGGAAGCTCCGGAGGAGAAGATGACGTGATCGGAGCCGAAGCTGGTGCTTTCACAGCATCTACCATCACGTTTAGTGGTGTAATGATGGCTGTGGGAATACCGAGAGTGCTGGCTCGTCGTGGACCCTCAGTGGAGAGAGCCAGTTGTTGACTTTGACCAACCGCTTGTGCGCTGCCCCCAGTTGGAATTGCATGGACATATGTCTTTTCATCAGTGGCTGTTGATACTGTAGGTGTTGATGATGCTAATGGGATGGTGCTTGTGACGCGCGGAGGAACCATTATCGTCGACGCTCGTCCAGGTGGTGTGGGGAACTGCGGAAGGTTTGGAATTTCTGGTTGGGACTGTGACAGTGCTTGCTGGTGTATGTCAGCAGGAGCAGGAACAGGACGTTTGGTATTCGTGTCATAATCAGGAGGTGTATAATTCTTGGAAGACACTCGCGGGGGAGTGTGTTGAACGGCTCCTTGCTCTTGCCATTCCTCGTGCTCGCTCTTGTTGCTCTGGCGTTCTTCTTTCTCTTGCTGCTGTAGCAGCTGCTGCTCCAGTTCGAAGATATCGGGCTGGCCTTTCAATGTTGCCCTACAAAGCATCGAATGCAGGGTGCCCAAATTCTTGGCAAATGCAATTAACCCAAAGCTTGAATACACGACCAATTGAACCTTGTTATCCATCAGTGCGGCGATGTAAAATCGGTAGTGACCATGCCCCGGTTCGCCAAAGAGCACAGCCTTTGCGGTATCGTTTGTGGCATTCATCGTATCCGACGTTTGTGATGGCTGATGGGCAGGTGATGACTGAACTTTGAGGACGAAACTGACTGCAGACACGAGAGTGCCCAAGGGGGTGGAACCGTCGACGGCAGATGCGATGAATGGTGACATTGAGGAATTACTTGTTGTTGTCGATGTCATGGCCGTATCAATATCATCACTGGGTAGCATGCTCTTTTTTGCTTTCGAAGAAGCCATTGTCGGATTCCTCAAGGTGGCGGCGAAGTTAGCCATGTTGGGGCGACTGCGAGCGAGTTCCACCAAGTCACTGCCGTGCACCTTATCTACCAGCGTCTCTAGCCAGCGGTCCAGCTGAGCGACAGAGCTCCCCAGTTGTTGTGTTTGAGTTGGAACGACCACAAAGTCAACCGGGGGCAGAAGACAGAAGGAAGTCTGGTTGGGGTCTCCGTCGAGGCGAAGCACGTTGATGTGCTCGATGGTTCCGTGATCCAAGACCGGAACAGCTGCTCGATAGACCTAGAAAGAATGTCCGGTACATTATTCGTTTTGGGATACGATGAACCGAGAGTGATATCTCCCGAACGACATGCTTGCGACCAGACCCTACCTGCCAGCCATGGGGAACCCGGAAAGTGAACAGACCAGCATCGATTTTACGGCCAGAGGGTAGAGAAGTGGGTTCCGGGGGAGAAAGGAAAAGAGAAGCGCTTTGGTGAGCCGAGTTTCGAGGGCTGGTGGAAGCTTCCAATAGCAGGGCGTTCGACAGGTGGTGAATTTGGTTCGCTAGGGTGTCCATGGTCGACATCAATACATATCATGGCATGGACAGTTTGTACTTCCGTGCTGCCGCTGAACAGTGAAACCGGCGTTCTGCTGAAATGTCTCCGTCAGGCTCCGTGACCGTGGTCATCGCCCAAGGTCAGGCCTGAGGTCAAGTGGGTGTGTGAGGTGGTGAGTGAACCCGGTAAACGTGGCACAACATCGCACAGGGCTTTGCATGTCAAATCAATGTCAAAAACAACGTCGATGGGAGCAACGAAAGACCTGACGAAAGACGAGGGCATTCACATTTTTCCCGCGAGGAAAGGGCTTTCATATTCGATGACTTTGAGCATGACGAATGCGATTTAAGAAACGAGCGACGAATTATCTTCTGTAATTGGGAAAGGTAAGTTTCCAATTGGGGAAAGGGCTGCCCGGCGCAGGAGTTCCAGCAGGGAACTAATTTCCTTTGGGGGATTTTCCAGTTTTCCTTCGACTTCATGCTCCTTTCATCTCTAATTACAATTATTTCATCAATACTGACATAAATTAACTTTTTTGGCAGAGGGTAGAGGCGCCTCTAATTTCATAATAATTGTTGTTTTTGAGAGAGGACGACACCGGCACGTTCCCTCCCCGTTCAACATAAAACCACTTTTTCCCATTGCCGACCGCCCTTCATTCCCCGCACTCCAGACCACCACAACTGTTAACACAACATGAACTCATCGGACTCCCTACCGGCAAGCTTTGCCCCCGGTGAAGGCACACAATCGCAGCAACAGCAAACTGCACCCGCTTCCCAAATCAACGAACAGCTCGCTACCCCTTCACCTCCCACTCCCGATCTCTTAACTCTCGAACAGTTTCTCCGGTCATCAGTTCCGCATCCCATCAAAGAACATCTTGCTTTCTACGAAGAGTCTCATGCGAAACTACAACTCGAACGCGATGAGATACTTTCAAAACTACAGCTCGAGACGTTCGAACATATGCAAACGAAAAGGGCTTTAGAAGAAGTCCAAGTTCAACTGGAGATTGCACAAAAGAATTATCGGGACTTGAGGTGGGTGGCCTCCGAGAACTGGCAGTTGAATTTTCGGCCTGTGTGTAGGGGGATGGGGTGTTTGCCAGGATTATTCGGTCGGAAAGTTTGCTTCTCGGAATGTTACAGTTGAATGCCTTCCTTTTGATTCTAACCATCTCCACATCCATTCCAGATATGATCCCTTCAGCACCCTCTCGGTAAACGCTTCCCTTCAAAAAAAATTGGGTGAAACAAAGCTCGAGCTTGACCGTGCTCATCTCGAAACCGCTCACCTCAAATCCGAGCTCCTCGTCGCTGTGAAGCGGACAGCCCAGTTGGACCACGAGCTGCAATACCGCGCCAGTAGGTTGCAAGAACTTGAACAAGAACGCCGGAAAATGGCAGATTCTTTAATGAAGGGTCAGGAACTCGTAGCAAATTTGACGGGCGAAATCACCAGACTTGCTGCTGAGAACGGGACGTACAAGAAGAACAATGACGCTTGGAAACGCCAAGTCGAAGCTTTGGAAGAGGAAGTCAAGAAATTCATAGAGCAGCGTCCCACGACGCAACCAGCGACGACCAATGCGAAAATCGAATCCAACAATGAGAATTTGTCCACGACCTCCGCCGACGGCGTTTCGTGCAGATTCTGTGGACGTCTCCTCACCCAGCAGCACGAAGAAAACATGCGGAATGCCAAGGTCTTGGGCGAATTGCAAGCTGAAGTTGTCCGTCTCCAGAACTCGTCACAATACTTTAAATCCACTCACGTGAATACGATGAAGCAGGTGAGAGGAATTGAATTCTTGCCTTACATGAGTGATTTTCCACAATCGTATTAATCCGATTTGGAATTGAATGCGCGAAAATTCAAAACGAACGAAAGCTCAACGCCGAACGCGATTTGCTTCTGGCCGCCAACACCAAGATTGCCGAACTCGAAAACCAGCTCAAAATGGCGGAGTATGAGAACGAGCGACAAAAGCAGCAGGTTTGTTTCCATTTATCGTACCGGATTACGAGGAAAACTATACACCTCCGAACAGGGACGGGATTTCTTCTGCAAAGGGCCCGGTGGAGAGGTCTTGGGTTGACCGACAATTGTGCGCTTTGTGTCCCACTTCCGGTTCGACTCCCACAGACTCACTTTCCTTTCCCTTTACCAAATCATTTCTTTTACAACTTTGATATCATCATGAACCAGATCACCAGCTACATGTTCCTCAACGAAGACCAACAGCGCCGCCTCCTCACCCATAACGAGTATCTTCAAGATTATGTTATCAAAACTTCAGAGGACTCGGAAAGGGCTATCACAATTCTACGGGACCGTTGCGAAAATTTGGTCGGGATCGTCAGGCAAACCGTGCCGGTACTCGCGTTGTTGCAGCTCAAGTATCATGTTGAACGGGCAGAGAAGGAGAGGTTGTTGAGGGGCCGATTTGCTGGTGGTAAGGCGCCGACGGATGTTGTGCTGGAGTCTGGAAAGGTCAAAGAGAAAAAGCAGGAGGCCCATGACAGCAGCGCGAATGATGGAAACATCATCATTCAATCCCGCCTTCTTGCCGCCGAACACGTTATTGAATCTATTCTCATTGATGATGAGTCCTCTCGCGATCGAGATTACCGCATTTTAGCGGAACTCGACACCTTGCAGGCAAAGGTCACTAAGTTGGGTCCGTTAGCTGATCTTGAAGATTCAGATGGCGGCGACGATACATCGTTGGTACTCGGAGCACATGCAGATGCTGAGCTCAATGTCAATGCAGCCGAAATCGTCAACGAGAGCAACCATACGGGGGTTACCAATGCTGTCACTGCGACATCAGTGCCCGTAACTCGGTCTTCCTCATCTAGTACGTTGTCGGCCACCGTCAAAGATATCCACATGCGAAAGAACAGAGCGGCGGCCGCCGAAGATGTACCGACTCTACCTGGACTCATAGCTGACCGGGGTGTGTCGACTTCGTCGTCGCCATCTGCATCTGCCCGGGGTTCTGTGACATCCTCTCCCGCAGCCTCCCCATCGCCACGACCGTCTTCCATCTTCACCATGATGCGGCAACGGTTCGGATTGCGTTCCAACAGCAATAACGAGACAGTGAACGGTGATCCCTCTGCAACGACACCCACAGCACAATCACGCAATCGTTCTGCAACATCGCTAACTACCACATCCACCACTTCAACGTCTTTACCAAGACAGCGACAGCAACGGCGGCAGCAGGGCCAACAACAAGAAGCAGGGCAGGTCGGAGGAGGTGTTAGCCGATATAGGTACAGCCTCTCATCCCTCCCGCTACCATTCTCGTCGTCAATGTCTTCATTGCCTCATGTCATGATCGGCGCGCCAAACAGGGAGGTTGGGCAACTGGCTGGACCCGATTCAGAAGGCGAGCCAAAAGCTAGTCTGGTGGGTGAGCCTGAGGTTGAACAATACCTCCGGTCCGCTCGTGTTGCTACCGTGGCGAATTTAATTCGGGATAAGGATGAACTAATACGGACGATGAAGGTTGAAATTGCCAGATTAAAGGGCGTTCCAGTGTCGTCACCGTCATTGTCATCTTTGTCGGCGTTAAGACTATCGACGACTCCTAACCTCGGTGAGCTGAGTGCATCGAGAAGAACCAGCGTCATTCAAGAACCAGGTTCGGTTTCGCCGACTGATGAGAAGGGCATGTCCGAAATGAGCCAGTACAAGGATCAGATGGTACCCGACCCACCTCACGAAAATGCACCCCATCCACAATCCGGTCTTCCCGTTTCCCAGCATGAATCCGAGCCCGGCGTCCTCCAAGAACAACTCACCTCTAAAACCCGCCTTCTCGAAATCCTTGAACGGGAAAAATTAGACCTCTGCGACAAGGTGCGGAGACTTGATGCCAAAGTCCGTGGATTACAGGAAGAGAATATGGAGTTGCGGTTGACGGCTGCGCAGGCGCGATGGGAGACAACGCAAACCGCCAGCCGCAGTACGAAAACCGCTACTGTGGCTGGACAGCAACAGCAGATGGAGCCTGCATTGGTTCCACCAATATCTCCTCTACGTTGGCAAGGCTTGACGTCTCCGTCGGACGTTGTGCCCGTAATGGATAGTCCGGATATTCGTTCGGATGTGGTGGATCAAACAAGCTCTGCACTGGGTCTTGTTGCTCCCCAATCTCCTTCCATCAACAAATCTCCATCCTCCATTCCACCTACATCCACAATCGTATCCACATCCAACCCCTCTTCTCCAGCATCTCCCCAAGACCTTCGCGACGCCCAAATAGCCAGTCTTACAACCCGTCTCGCAACACTCCAACAACAACTCGTTTCTCTCGAACAACAACACCGCCGAGACCGGTCCGAACAAACCGCTTTGAACGAGTCGGAGACGGGGGGTCTGCGGGCTTTGGTTGTGCAGAAAGAACAGGAGTTGGAACAAGGGAGGGCTGAACTAAGAGTTTTGAGGATGAGGATTAAGGATCTGGAGGAGACACTTGTGAGAGTGGAGGCACAGGGTGATAAGGTGAGTTGCACGACTTTTCTGTTCTGGGTCATGATACGGGTGTGATGGGTTCTATGTTCGGTTGTTTTGTGCTCGTTTGGCCTTCAGTCCTTGCAAGGGTGTGGACTCATTCGGCAACCGCTTTTCTTAATTAAAAAAACCAGCCCCACCAGTCTCGAAGTCTGTCCGAAGACCCTCCTGCAGCTGAATCCGCAGGTGTTGCATCTTCTTCATTGACTTCGGACGGGGTGGTTGACGCTGAGCAACATACGCACCAAACTACGGAGTTGGAGAAGATGCTCGATGAAGCACGGAAAGACGCTCAACTCGCAAGGGCGACAGTCGAAGAAGTCCAGGTTGGTCATGTTCGGTTTGGGGGATACAAGGACAATGTATGCTGTTTACGTTGACAGTATGTTTCTCGGGTACACAAACTAATTCCTATTCTGTGTCTGAAACCAGGCCGAAAAAGAACGTCTCAAAACGGTTTTAGAAACTCTGCAGAATTCCATTCGCGAGTCTTCAAGTTCGCCTGACTCTCAAGACGATGACGCCACTCAAACATCCTTCCGCCTTCGCGAAGCGGAGCTTATCCAGCAAGTAGAGACACTAACGTACGCAATCGGTTCTAAGGAGCGATACCTCAAGTCCCTTTTAGAAGAGCACGAAAGCATTTGTCGGCGGCTAGAAAAGGAAAAGCAGGAAGCTCTCGATCGCGAAAAGCAGGCAGAGGAAGAACGAGACGCGGCGTTGAGGCGGCTGGAGAAGCTCGAGAAAGCCACTCTACATCATCAGCGGACGGCACGGAGTGTAGATTCCGTTGCTGACGGGAATGACGAGGACACCAACGTGCAGCTGCTACAGAGTCGCCTGCGCGCCGCACAAATATCCCTCGAGGAGGCTGAGGCTGCTCATGCTGTTTCGCAGAGGTTGATCAAATCCGAAAGCCAGGATTTGAGGTCGGAAAACTTGCGGTTGATAAAGGAGGTGGACCGGCTGCGGTTCGGCGATGATGGTGAATTGTGCCGCAGAGGTGAAACCGCCAGTGAGAACGACGATGTCGTATTGCATCTCCAGAAGCGGGCCAATGAACTCGAGTCTGAAATCCAGCGCCGGGAACTGGAGTGGTCCAAGCTCGAATTGGTGTTGAAAAAGCGGTTGCAGATTGCTGAAGAAGAGCTGCGGCAAGAAAGGGAGGCACACGAGGCGGAAAACCAGCAGCGGGCGCTGGAGATGTCGAAAAAGGAGGCGGTGATTGAGAGTGTAAAGGTGGAGCTGGTAAATGCAACAAAGCAAGTGGAAGATGCCATCCGAACTCAAGGCTTTTGGAAGGCGAAAACGGAGGAGTTGGAGCGGGCGCTCGCACTCGCGCTCACGCCCCAGGAGGATGATGATGCGAGAAGCGGGTCAATAAAGGAACAGGTGTCGTTCCTGGAGAACCAGCTGCGTGAGACTCAATACCGTCTGGACAATGAACTCGCTGTGCGGGATGAATCCCTAGAAGAAGCTCACCAGCAGATTGACCAGCTGAAGACCCAGATACGGGCTCTCGAATTGTCGAAAGACTTGGAGATTGGCCAGGCTCGAGCGTGGGCGGAGGAACAAGCCACACAGCGTGTCGAGAGTAGACTCGCTGCAGTCGTTGCAGAGGCCGAGAGTTCCCAGCAAGCTGCCGAAAGGTCCCTTCGCCTGCTGCAGACAGATTTGGAAGGTGAAAAACGGATGAACGCGGAGTACCAGCGGCAGCTTCTCTCTGTCAAACACGAAATCTCCCTCTCGCAGTCCGCGTGTCGCGCGACGGAGCAGAATTATTCGGATGAGGTCCACTCTCTCCGACAACAGGTCGCCAAAATGCAGTCTGATTACGAGAGCGCTGTGTCTCAGCTTCAATCTCGGGTATCAATGCTGCAGGATGAGAGTCGAACCGCCCTAGCAAAGGAGACTCGGACTCATGAAGAGACCAAACTCAAACTTTCCGTCTTGGAACGCACCTTCGGAATGTTGCAAAATCAAGTCGCTATCATGTCCGCAGAACACGAGCGGGATCTCGCGCAGTTGCAAGCCGAGAAAGATCAAGCACAGGCAGCGTGGAAGAGTCAGGGAGTTTCAGGATGTGAGGGGACGCAAGAGGCCTCCGAAAGACACCTTCTCTTACGAGTTCAGGTTCTCGAGGAGACACTGTCTGGGAAGAACAGGCTTATCCGCGAATTGAAATCTAATCATGAAAACCTCAGGCTAGAAATGGAGACGCAATCGAGGAAGCATCTTGAGGCGTTTACCCACACGCAATCTGAGTTGCTGCAGAGGCTTGACGATGCGCAAACCATGGTCGCCCGACTGCAACAAGAGCTTACGGAGCGGTTGTCGGCCCATGCTGAAGCGGTGACTCGGTTAGAGCTTGTGGAGCAGAAGTCTCAAGCGGACAAAGATCGTCATGCAGCGCACGTGGAGGCGATGGCTGCGAAGATTGCTGATACGACGGTCCGGTTGGATGGATACAAAGCTCAGATCCTATCCCGAGACCAATCGTTGAACGATCTGAAACGCGAGCGGAATTCGTTGTCACGGACAGTTGAGACTATGAAGATGCAGCTTGAAGCTCGCGTCCGTGAAGTTCGGTGCCTGCAAGCGTCTCTATTGAGGCAGGAACAGTTGCAAGAGAAGCTCTTCCAGGATCTCCAGGTCAGGGTTGCGACTTTGCAGCAGGAGGTGGTGTTGCGAGACCCAGTACAATCATCTCAATCAGAGTCACCGTCCGACACATCTGTCATGGTTTCAGGAGGTGATGAGGTGGACAGACAGAATGAGTTGCGCGTTCATCGGTCTGCCCCCGAACTTCAGGATGCTTTGCTCTCTGAGTATTCTCTACGGGATAAGGAGCACAAAGAAATTTTGAGGGAGCTTGGCAAGTTGCGGGATGAAAAGTGTGCCTTGATTGCCCGCATCAGATCGTTGACGGAGCAGCTGCAGAGTAGAACTCGTAACGTGCTTGCTGCTGAAGCTCATCATCGACAGAATCTGGACGTGGTGAGAAGCGAGGTTGAGGCACATTGGATGCAAGTCGTTGCTGACCTGCAGGCGAAACTTGCCGATACACAGCAATCCGTGGAGAACACTCGCATGGAGCTGGAAGCCTGCAAATCAAACCATCAAACTGCAGCAGCAAACATGGTCAACAAAGCGGCATCGCAGGCGACCGCTTTCAAAACCCGTGAAACCCGCCTTATGAATTCGATCGATGCCTTGAATGTCGAAGTGGCTAAACTTCAGTCTGCTGTTGAGTCCAAAACATCGCGGATCTACGACTTGGAACAAAAGTTGCTGGCAACCAAGAAAGGAATAGATGTTGCCCACGCCGAATCGGAGCTGCACAAGGCCCGCGCGGAGAGTAACTTAACTTTGGCACGACATCGCGTCGAGGCTTTAGAGGTCGAGTTGTCGCAACATGTGCGTGAATTGCATCTAAGCCGACAAGCTTTTGAAGAGGTAAAGGGCAACTTGACCAAGAAAGATGCCGAATGTGTCGATTTGGAACGACAGCTTGAGGAGCTGACCGGGCGAAACAAGGAACGTAACGAGGCTTCGCTGTCGATCTCGGACGTAGATAGTGCGGCCGTTGCAGACGAAGAGGCGACCAACCAGGTAAAAGCAACGCGATTTGCGTAACTTGAGAGTCTCAAAACGTCCTGGACCCCAGAACAGAAAAAAAAGCAGTAACTGAATTTTTGTTGTTGTCCAGATTCGGTCATCCAGAGACTCGTCTGAAGAACAGAAGTCCATACTGGAAGCGAGAGTTGCCCGGCTCCTTTCTGAAGTCGTTACTCTGCAAACATCCCTTGCTCAACGCGATGAAATTCACATGAAAAAGGTCGCTGAGACGGAATTCGCCCACACGCAGACAAAGGCTGCTCTGAAAGAGGTGCAGCAACGGCTGGAGCTTGCTCTCACTGATATTGATCAGGAACGCAAACAAATCGTTGGATTGGAAGAGCAATCGAGAGAAATGGCTAGAGAGATGGACCGGTTGCGAGAGTCTCGAATCGAAGATAGGAAGCAGTGGAGTATCCGGGAGCAACATTTGCAGCAACTTGTTTCGGACTTGAAATCGAAAGATACCTTCTCCATGGAGAAAATTCGGCTTTTGGAGAAACAGCTGGGAGCGGCGAAGGATGGACTTGCTCGTGTGAGAGACCCGGCCCTTCATTCGTCTGAGGGGAACATCGTAGTCGAAGTCACGTCTGTCAGGCAGCAACTGTCGTATGGTGTCCAGACTGATGACGCCGACTTTCCCAATCCACAAATCACACTCAGGAAGCTGGAGGAAAAAACCCGGGCCCTCGAATTATTGCAATCAAGATACGATTGCAAAAAAGAACACTCAGTGCAGCAGCGCGATGTAATTTCAAGATTGCGGGAAACGATCGCTGAGTATGAATTCAAGTTGGTCAAGCTGAATCAGCAGAACAACGACTTGGTTTCCGAACTGGCAGCCCAAGAAATGCAGGGGAAAGCCTGGCAATATGATGACATGGAAAAGCAGATCCGTGAGGAGAAGAGGAGAACGGAAGAAACACGTCTGCAGTTGGAGGACCTTCGGAGGCGTTACACTGATGTTGAGCGGGAGAAGAGTGCCGCGCAGGCTTCTATCAGGGTATGGCCAATTCGTCCCGTATATTCTGAATGTGTCCAAATTTATTCCGTGCACAAACTTGCTGAGTGTTGAATGATGTTATTAGGATATGGTGGAGAAGATCGGATCGCTTGAACGATCTTTGGTTCTCTTACGCCACGAATTGGAGTGCGCCCAGGAAAAGATTCGAGCCGATTCCGACGTAATGGTAAGTTGGTTTAGGAACGCTTTTTCATTGAAGCGGGCTTTGTCTGATCCCTTATTTTCCCATCAGGACAAGTTGAAATCCGCCCAGGATACCATCGATCGTATGCACCAAGAAATCTTGGACGCCGATGATGCGAATCAGAACTTGGTCAAAGAGAGGGACGCTTTCAAGGAGCAGCTCGCTCTGTTGCACGAGCGATTCGATATGGATACTGCCCAAGCCCATCGTGAGATTGACGTCCTGCGAAAAGAGTTGAGTGATGCGAGAAACAATCTTGAAGAGCAGATGACGAAGTTCAACGAGGTCGATTCGATGCGAGCGCAGTTGGAATTTGCTTTGAAGGTTTGTATTCCAGAGTCATATGGCCAGGCTCACTGTACGGTATTTTTAGGGTTGAAAACCTGACTCATGGATGGTATCCTTCATTTTGTTAACAACAGGAAATGCGTACTGTCGATGACGCTGCCTGGGCTGCCGAAAAGGTCGACTTCCTCACGGAGTTGGCTTCTTTGAGGCAAAAGGTAATGCTTCAGGACACAGCTCTGCAGACCCAGTCCACAATTCACGCGGAAAAGATGCGCAGCCTGCAAGAGAAGATCGAAATGCTGGAAGCTGGCAACACCCAGCAATTGTTGGATTGCCGTCAGCAGTTGCAACAGCTCACAGCCGATCACTTCTTGCTTCTTTCATATCAGAGTGAGACTGAGGGTATTCGGACAGCGCAATCGATCGTTGATCGTCATTTGATCATCTCATTCCAGAACGAACTCAAAGAAATGCGACGGCTGCTTGCCGAAAGCGACGAGTTGATGGTTCGATCCAGTGACTTCGAGTGTCGCCTTGCCCAGATGACTGCGGAGTATCATTTATTGATGTCATATCAAGATCGCAGCGCGGACGTGTCGGTTGTTGATCGTAACAATGGTGATTCGGACCAGCATGTTGAGCAGCTTCTTGGGTTGCAGCAGAGACTTTCGCAAATGACGGTGGATTATCATTTGTTGTTGTCGTACGAGAGCGAATGGTTTTCCATCAAAGGCGAGAAAGAAACTCTGGCTTCGATATGCGACCGCTTGCATGTCGAAAATGCGAGGTTGAGCGAGGACTTAAACAAAGGCCGACTTGCTTTGCAAGCCGCCGAGTCGGTCAGGGACAGCTTGCAGCTCGACGTCCGTACGCTCACTCGTGAACTTCAATGGAAAAGTGAGGATTTTGACCGGAAGTTGCTCGAAAAGGAAGAGCAACTTCGTACCCATCAGCAAACAGTGGAGTCGTTGCAACGCAATTCGGAGCGCCTCAGTTCTGCCCTGTCCGAGATGGAGAGGTATCAAATCAGCATGAAACAGGAGATGGAGTCGCATATGGCGAACCTGCGGATGGAAGTACAATCCAAACGCCAACACGTCACAGCTCTTGAGTTGAATCACCGCTCAACTGTGAGTCAGTTTGAAAGTGAGAGACAGTCCCTGTTGATTGCTTTGCAGCAATTGCAATCCGAATACACAGCCACGCAAAAACAACTGCAGCAGAAGATCGGCGTAAGCGAACATACTATCGCGGAGTTGCAGAAAACTTTGGATAGTCTGCGCTCAGAAAACGCGTCGCTGGCCTCAGAACAACAGCGAGTTCGTGCCGATGAAGTCAAAATGAAGGCGCAAGTGGAGGAGTTTGAACACATCTTGGTTGCGAAGGATGCTCGAATTCAGCACCTCAGCTCTTTGCTGAAAGAAAAAGCCGCGCAACTCGAAACGGCCGAAAAAGAGTATGAGAGTCACATGAAGGATCTACAATCCAAACTCCAAACACAGTTCCAGCAGTCGATCGATTCAGCGAATGCTAAGGATGCGTCGGAGAGTGAGCAACGTGCCTTATTGGCCCTTCTAGAACAGACTCGTGCCGAGCTACAAAATTCGCAGCAGCAAATGCAAGAATTCGGGGATCTTCATACTCGGAACATCGAGCGTTTGACGCATGAGCTCCACCTTGAGAAAGACACGTGTTCCAAGCTGATGTCGGACTTGAACGCAGCGCGCCTTGAACAGGAGCGAAGAGAGAACGATATCACTCTGCGTGTTAAGACTCTGGAAAGCGAAATATCTGCGAAAAACGAACGAATCCAAGAATTGGAGGTATTCCTGGACGAGAAGAAAGTTCAGTTGAGAGACCAAGCTGAGTTGTTGAAACAAGAGAGAGAAACTAACCAGAGCGAGCAGTCCGACCTTCGGGCAGAAATCGGTTCGCTTCAGAGTAACCTCGATGCCCGGATTGTCGAGCTGTTGGCGAAGGATCAACATATCGCTTCAATGAAAGATTCATACACGGATAGGATTGATGGACTCGAACAGCATTTGAAACAGCTAGCGGACGCCTTGGAAAATGCTCGAACCCAAACAGTCGATTTGCAGCGAAGCAGGGTGGAGCTCGAGAGTATACATGAGCGGCGAGTAGCTGAACTCGAGCAAAAACTCCGAACATTGACCGATCGAAATTCTACGCTGATTCAACGCAATGAGTGCTTGGAGGAACAGATGCGGCAGAGAGTTTCAGATCTTGAAGACGATATATCTGCAAAAAGTACTCAAATCCAGGTATTAGAAAATACCGTACACGAGAAGAGTGGGCAGCTGGCTAGTCAAACGAAGGCCCTGGTAGAGGCGAACGATTCCCACCAAAATGTTGTATCAGCTCTGCAGGCCAGTCTGGAGGAGCAGAGGAAACACTTCGCAATCCAGATTGAAGAACTGGAGAGGACGATTGATGAATACGAGCGCGACGCTACCGAGCTCGAGGAAATGCATGCGAAGGTCATCAAAGAGCTTGAAGAAAAGCAGATTCGGAGTTTTTCCGTGATGCATCGGAAGACCGAAGCAAGCGGATGGAAATCACGCATCGCAGAGTTGGTCGTCGCCCTCCAACAACAAGCCGTCGAACTTGCAGACAATCTGAAGAGTCTTCACGCGGAAACTTCCAACGGGGAGCTAATCGCTGCTGATGAGTCAAAGATCGACGAGCTGCAGAAGACTCTCTCTCAAACCAAGTTTGAATTGCATGAGAAGTCTGCGACGGTGATTGAAATGCAGAAAGCACATCATGTTGTCATCAAGAATTTACGGATCGAAAACGAACTCCTGCAGAAAACATTTGAATCACGAATCGAGGAAGTCAAGAGCGAAGCCAAGGGTCTGGAGGAGATCATCGAAGTGTCGCGTCAACAGTTGCAAGAAACGAAGGCTTCATTGACACAAGTCATCGCTGAGTTGCAAGAGAAGGAAATGATAGAATCAACACTGAATCGGCATATTGCTCAGCAGAAGGATGATCTTCAACAACATCGGCAACAAATAATTCAGTTGACAAATCTGGTATCCTCACGGGATGAATCGATAGATCAAATGCGAATGAAGTGTGCCGAACTGGAGATAAACAGCACACAGCTCGAGAAGTTGGCAGAGGAACGGCTTCTCGAAATCGAAGCATTGAAGG
>JADGJF010000280.1:0-25537 GCA_027596845.1 Quaeritorhiza haematococci | reverse complement strand
CCCTCACTGCGACGATGCATGTATTGCCCACCGCGTCTTATGAACCCACAACATCCAACATTTCTCATCGCAGAGATGGGTCAGATGCGAGTGCTGTCTCACCAGGCCGGCTGTCTCATCAGGGCGAATATCGGGATGTCAGAGAACAAAGAAAAGCAGGTGAAAACTCCTGGCAGCAGGGGAACGGGATCTCTCGGGTGCCTTCACGTGCGGGCTTATCGGGGAGGATGGTTAGTAGCCCGGGTCCAGTATCATTTCCGTCCCCGACCAGGACAGCATCAAATGAATCGACGGGCACGGCAGGCAGGGATTTTGCGTCGAATGGCCTACCCCAAAAGCGGCGTCCCAGGAAGCAGAAGGTGGCTCTGGGAGACTTTGAAAAGAGTGGACTCTTGCCTGCGAACGATCGTATCGTCCCTCCGATGGAATTTGCCGACTTTCACTTAGATAGGAGCGCGTCGCCTCTGGTTGTTGCTTCACCTCCTACAGTAGACATTTCTGTTGATGAAGAAGACATGGATTTGGATCATCATGATGTGGGGACAATCATCCTGCCGGGAACATGGAGAACGGTCGAACCACCATCTGTCACGTCGAAGATTGTTGATGGGAAGGGTCCCAGATTGTCCCAATCGATCGCCGCAGATGCGCCTGCTCGTTCAACGCCCGATTTTCGACTATCATTTCCGCTGAAGAGAGGAAGCCTTCCGTCCAAATCAGCCGCCGTATTTCCCGCACGAACAAGGGAGAAATTTGTTGAAGAGCGCCCGATTTCTTACGTCATCGATCTGAGCGATTCCTCTGACGACGAAGGCGGAGCATCCCGCACACCTTCATCATCGATGTCAAATGGCGCTGGCGACCCAACACGGGGCGTCACTGACCAGGTGAAAGCGAAATTGCTGCAGAAGGAGCTGGAAATCAAGAAGGTGCTTCAGATGATCGCCATGAAGCAGAAAGCGAAGAAGTCGAAAGCCAGCACGATCGTATCCAAAGCCAACACCAACGGATCAGTTTCTGTCGCTAGTTCGAACGATTCACAAGACTCCAACAATGAGGACACCCCACAGGTAACAGGTGAATCCCGTACCTCCGAGCCAGGATCCTCTATGGCTGACCCGAAGGGGACGACAGCTGCCGATGCGTCCAACCTCACCAACTTGAAATTACACTCGACCATGCCTGCACAGGGCATTCAAAGCGCAGCAAAAGCACAGCTTCCGAAGAAGCCGGTGTCACCTGCCTCTCCTCCACTGTCACGGCGTGCATCTGCTTCTGCGGCTCTCTCGATCAAATCTTCCATCACTGCCCCTGTTCGGAACACCGCGTCTGCAGACGCTGCGACCGGTTTGCGGAAAAGGCTTGAGAACGAAATTCAAACCGCGGAGCAATCGCTAACGAGCCTTCAGACTGAGATCAAAGAAAATGAGGCGGAGCTCGAAACGCTACGGAAGAAAATGGTTGAAAATGAACGTGCGGTGACCGAGCGTCAGGCCAAAATCGAGATCTTGCGGCAGGAACTCTTGAAGGAAGAAGCTGAATTGGATGCGGAGCGGAAGACTGGCGAAGAGCTCTCTACGCTGAACTCCAACGTGAAGAAGACTTTGCTGGACAAGACCAAAGGTGTGACTGAACTTCAAGGGGCGATCAACTCGAAGCGGTTGCAGCTTTTGGAACTCGTAAACCAGATGAAGTCATCTGGCGGGAAAAGACCGTTTTCGGAAACAGACCCGCTCCGAACGTCACGGGAGAAGAGCCCCAAAAAACGTGCGAAAGGACCATCAGCAACGAACGGAAAAGAGCAGCAGCACCCAGCAGCCGCCACAACGCCGGGAGCTGGAGATTATATTGAACTCCCTGGTTTGGATGAACTCCTCAGCACAGCCAAGCGCGAGAGCGCTGAACGTCAGCAACTACGCGAGAACCCTGGGCTAGGGAAGGAAACCCTTTTGCGAGAGAAGCTGGCTTCTTTGCCTTGGGAAAAACCTTCAACTGTGGTCCCGCTTTTTATTTTGAACGACTTTCTGCAGTGTGAGGAAGATTTGTGCACAAGGTCCGACCTCGTGGAGGCGGGAATCGACGTTCAGGGATCATTAGATTCCGGTGCTCCGCGCTCTCGGACGACCAAAGCTGTAAGTTTCGTTGTGTTGTTAACCCTTTTCTTGTGAGAAATTTTAGCGACTAATCTTCTCATTATATTGTTGTAGGCCCGTCTAGGTGCCGATATTGCTCAACCCGCGCCCGAGTTCGCACCTTACGAAAGCATACTGTCTCGTTTCCGTTCATACCGGATGGGTCCCACCTATCGATCTAGCTCGAAGTCCGTAAAATCGTCCACTTTCAGCAACAAAATCGATCCGCATCGGAAAGTTTGCTTATTTGAATCACTTGGAGGTTCTTGTAATGACGAGACTTGCACTTCACAACACTTCCGTGACGTCACGATGTCTGGTACGTTTCCCCCCGTGTCGTTTTCGGCGATTGTGACATGAATACAGACCACAAGCTGATCTGGTGTTTTTTCCCGTGTTCAATCCAGACCAGGAAGTCCTCGAAGAAATGTTGACGTATGCAGATACTGCAAGGAAGTCTGAGCAAGAAATTGAAGCGCTGAAGAAACGTTTGGAGCTGCTTAGGTCAGCCGGCAAGTCCATCGACGAGCAAGTCGAGGCGGTGTATTTGCACCATCGCTTGAACAATCCGGGTGGGAGCGTACACTACATCGCGTTCACTCAGCCGAAACGCCACGCACCAGCCAGAAAACCGGACGAAGTCACTAAAACCGGGACAGCAGACACGCACAACGATCCAAAGACAGCGGACTTGCACCCAGCAACCATCGAAGGGCAGAAAATTCAGCTACACCGCATCCCAGTACTACTCGATGGTCTGCAAAAGCTTTTGGATGGGGAACAGATCAAGAGCGGCCGATACTACCAGGCAACGATATCTGAAGAAGAGTACGAGAGGTTAGTTCGCAAGGACCCCAAAAATGTTCAGCTCTGGATCAACTACGCGGCCGAGTTGCTTCCATCTATGAACTTCGAGTCCCTGGAAAAGGTGTCGGGGAACATGAACAAGACTCTGAACGTTTTGTCGCGGGCACTGCAACATAATCGAGATTCGGAAGTGGTGTGGAACTTCTACCTGGAGATTTATAGTCGAAGAGGTTCGGATTCGGATGTGCGGCAAGTATTTGAGCAGGCTATTGGGTTCTTGCCTCTCGGCCTAAGTCTCTGGTGGCGCTACGTAATGTGGGAGAAGGTCGTAGACAAGAAACAATTGCTCTTACAGAGGATGCTGAACATCCTGTGCTCCGAGTCCGCTTTGTCCTTCTTAGGTAAGTCCAACTCATCGCCTTGGGTCGTCTACTGTGTACAGACTCTGATCATGAACAAAATGATTTTCAGATCGATCATCCAGATCCAGAGGTGTACTAGAAGTGCTCTTTCATCTTGTCAAGCTTCGTCTCCAAGCCGCGGGGGTCGCTTCAGCCATCGAACAATTCCGTTCCCTCCTACTGGAGACCGAGCTCAACGAGCTGGTTTCACTGAATGATTCACATTCAGAAGCAAATCCCAACCGAATGCCGCATCTCACGAAGACTGCGATCTTCCCGCTATTGACGGCATCGGATTTGGCTCTTGCTTGGCTGATGTACCTTCATCTACTTTCGTTCGATACCTTGCCATCGACGGCGTTCCACGCATACCCTTACAGCCATATCCTCCGACGAAATCTTTTTGAGATCCGCTGGACTCTGTTGGAGCCTCGCGATCAGAGTTTACTCGACGAAATCGAAACGACGTTGACCTATCTGATCACGTCATGGCGGTTACTGAATCGTCCACAAGACCGACACCCGTTCGCAGCAGTGTTTCGAAATTATTGTTCGTTTCAGATGCGGGTCCGGGGTGCGCCCGAGACTGCATTAGAAAACTTGATGAAGGCGAGACAGGTGCATCCAGACAATGACGAGCTATTAGATCTCACGGCAAGGGTTTACGAGGTACGTAGTTACAGGCACTGCTGGGTTCTGGGGATTCGTTGTGTGCATGAGTGAATCTTCTTTACGGATAACCATCTTTTATCAATAGCACGCGAATGACTATGAAGCCGCTGTCATGTGTATACTCGATTACCTGCGCTATCATCCCCTAAGATTCCCACTGTGGAACCGGTGTGCAAAGCTGGCGCTCGAAGGACCGTTCCAAGATGCCTTAATCTTGTCGCTGATCAATTGCATTAGGGTGGCTTATGAGGGCCTGGACGAGGTATGTTCACCTCTATTTTTGTTCATACTGTTTCGGTCTGATTTGCCACTTTTGCGATGTGCTGATTCTCAGCTCTAAATTTCCCCACACATCACCCAAGATCCAGGAACTTCCGTCATCGGCAGATGAACTGGCCGCTTTCATTGATGAGGCAAAATCGCTCTATCAAAAGGCCCTGGCACTCACCACTTCTGAATCGATTGCGGTGGACAACTCACTCACGTTCCGAACAGATGTGTCCCGTGGGCGTCTTAGGTCCGATCTGCACCTGTGGTTGAACTATGTGCTGCTCTCGAGCGTCGGAAATTCTTCGTCGTCCTTTTTGTCGTCGTCTCTCTCCGATCTTCGGCATACTTTCGAAGTCGCTCTGGAAACGGTTAAGGATGTAAAACCTCGGAATATTCTTTGGAAAGAGTAAGCAACGGTTGGATTTCATCTTTACAGCAGCGCATGGGTATCTTGCCGGGAAAGCTGTGGTGGAAACAGTACGCTTCCGACCTCGTTGTTGGTTGTTGATCGTGACTTGATGCCAACTAAGCACATTTGTTTGCTCCAAGATCCCTCCGATTGGAGTGCTCTCCTGCGCAGGCACAGGATGGCAACAGCAATTCCCAAAGCGTCATCTCTGTGTTTGGAAGGGCACTGCAAGATGTCGTGCGGATGAATGAGTCACCATCAAATCCTTGGGATACCTCGGCATCGGAGGACATCGATTTTATGAGGATGGTCCCGATGAAGGTGAGTCTGAGTTGTTGTGCATCTCCGTCTGCGAAAATTGGTTAACCAACATTCGCTTCCTCTCAGGACCACGTCATCGCGCACGAGCTTCTCCACATTTGTTTGACGGCCTTGGCTCCCGAGAAAAAGGCGGACTTACTCGAAGTGCTTTCTCAGCAACGGGCCGACATTTCGTCTTCGTTGACGTATGATTTGCTTATTTCCTGCCTTGTTTCGCAATCGGGTTGGTTTATGTTTTCTATACGACTTTGTCATTGACGTACGTACTGTACAACAGGACCGTCAAAACACTGCTGGATGCCAACAGAATTAAGGGTGCACGAAATGCCCTATATCACTCGCTCAAAAAAACTCCGGATGACGAAACTCTTTGGTTCATGTACGTATCGCGGAAAATATCCCTCTTAACTCATTTAGTCTGTTTGTTTGGAGCCGAATATGCGAGTGTCAGTCAGCTGACCAATACAAATCCTTTTTCATGTGTTTCGGCAGCTTGATCTCTTTGGAAAACCTGGGCCCTCCTTATGGAAGCAAAAACACTGCGAAGTCGTTGGCGAAACAGGCCAGGGAACACCTACCGCAGTCCTCTGCGATATGGGAAAATGTAAGTAGTGAAGTTACCATGCCCGAGCTAGGTATCATATATCTCGACTCGTTTGCAGTTGACGCTGTTACCTTTTTTTCGGTGCTTTGAAGCTTTCAACGCTCTTGTCCACGGTAGATGGAGGCGTCTCTGCATCAATGGCAGATTAAGTCATCGCGATAGGGTTTGGGTATGGTTTGTTCTGCACCTTTGTTTGAAAACCGGATTTCTTGTTTGTTTCTGGCTTGTTGTTTGGGGGAGAGAAAGAAACTGTGGAGATAGTGAACCTTGAGGGTTCAGCGTATTTGGTGATTTGGTGACTCCTTTTTCGGGCTGATTTTGTTATTATCGTTGTTGTTTTTATATGCTCAGGTGAGTCCTTCTCTCTCCTTGCTTCGTCATTATGCATGGTCGAGCGATGCAAATATCACCTAACCAGAATGTTGGTGGGCAATGTCAACATATTCTTTCTTCTTACTTTGAAGGATCATGGCGGTTGCGGTGGCAGGATCCCTATCAAATGCACATGGGCAGTGCACTCCATCCTATCTGCATGCATCCAGTGACAGATAGATATTCCGAAGGGAAGCACCTATGAACCCAGAGCGTTTGACCCGTACCGTGGAATGAACGGAATCTCGCAACTCACCTCCCCTCAACACCAAGCCTTTATCGACATCATGAAAAACGTTTTACAAGGCGCTGCAGATGTTTTCGCACCACGCATCTTCGCCTTCAACCCCTTCCTTTATACCCGCTTTTCTCCCCTCCCTCTTCCCTTTCCCCTTCGTTGGTCGTATAGGGATGGACAGTGACGTGCCTGCGGAGGAGAAGGCGCAGTCGGTCTTATTCCGTTTCCTTGAAGGAGTCTTGCCCATCACGCAAAATTCCCACTTCTCACCCTCAACATTCCGATGAAACGATGAGCATGGGGAACAGAGAGAACATTACCGCACATATGCTCTCTCTTTTCGGTCAAGTATAAAATTGCGCTTGCCCTTCTTTCCGTACGTCCTGTTATTATCTTGCCTTCGTTGGTGGGCTGCACACAAAAAACTCGATTCATACACAAGGGACAAAAAAGAAATGAAAATATCGGGAGATGAAATTATCGCTTAGGAGGCAGCCAACGAGAAAAAGGACCTTCTTTCCATCTGCACTAATGGTGATCACAAGGATGGGAACTCTTTCGTCCTTTGATCTACCTGCCATTTACATTGATGGGATGAAGAAAAACTGGGAGGAAAAAAGAAAGGAAATGAAGGACGATGGAAAAAAAGAGAAGTTCGTTGGGTCGCGGAGAGAGTGAATCCGACAGCGAGAGAACGGGCACCAACATCGACCGACCACAACCCGTGCGAAAACGAAAGAACGCAGGCGACGACGATCGAAGGCAAACTGGAGTGCGGGGGAAAGATGAGACTGTAACCTCTCTTGTATTTATTTTGTGTTGTATGAATAACATTCTGTTGAAATGAAAGAAAATTGAGGTTGAGGGACTGTGCGTAGCGCCTTGAGTCAGAACACAAAGGTGCTCGTTCACAAACTCGTCCAGCCGTGCCAGAAAACCGTAGATATTGATATGATACTTGATACTTGATGCGCGCACGTCGATGTCAAAAGTACGGTTTTTTGCGTTTTCGTATTCAGAAAGTCATGATGTTGGGGTGTTGTTGCTTGTATGCACATATGCAAAATGTGTCTGTAATATTAATACAAAAAAGACCAAAAAGATATTCGCCCCCCAAGTAACGCTCAACTGGCTACACCTCTCCCATCGCAATGACAACCAAATCCCCAGTCCGCAAAACGACAATCCCACCCCGAATCTGCTGCACTCCAATCACGTTGGAATCCCCACTCCCCCTAGTGGTACTATCCACCATCTCCACATCTCCATCCTCATCCAAATCAACAATATACTGATCTGCATAGAGGTGTCGGGACGAGGACTGCTGTTGCTGTGATTCCCCACCATTACCATAAAGGTACACATGCCTCTTGTTCTCCACAATGACAGCCCATCCACCGACATCGCCAGTCTCTTTTGTCGTCACGAACGTGAACCGTCTGTCCTTTTTGCTGGCTCGAACGAACCCAAGGGCGGGGAATGTGCCGACGTGGTTAAGGGCGAAGGAGTCTGACGCAATCGAAGGGGTACCGAGCGCATAAATGAGGCCGTCGATATCCAGCTTAAGACATACGGGCCGCATTCCGGTTCTCGCACTCGAATCAGATTGGGATGATGGGGCTGAACCTTCGAAAGCACAACACATCCACTCATGTCCACCTCCTCGCGCTTCATGCGTCAGATCGCCCGTGTGTGAAAACCTGCGAACTGTCACACTTTGTCCTTCGAAATCTTCTGCTTCGGTTCGTGATGTTATAGACTGTTGATGGATGGAGAATGGGTTCTCGTCCGCAATGTTGTTGCTGCTGCTGCTGCTGCTGCCGCCGGCGCCAAGACCCAATCGGCTACGGCTGCCGGAATCGATCTCCATCAATTCGTCAGAAGAGGAAGAGGTAAATCTTTCTAACTTATCACGAAACTCCGCGATTTCATTTGGGTCTAGAGACTCAAGAACCCCATCATCTTGCGCAAACACGTGTGGCCACCGATGTCGGCGAGTTGATTTCGTAAGGTGGAGGGTCAAGAGTCTGTTCTTTTCGATAGTCCACAGGCATTCCGACGGGATGATAGGATGATATAGTTGAGCGACCTCTTGTCCACCAGCTGCCGACGCGAAAACGTCAAGGGACTGCTTCGTAGCAGCTTGTACGATTCGAAGCTTGATCGAAGAAGGTTGAAAGTCACACTTGACTTCACTCTTGAGAACCATTTTGGGGAGTCGAACGTGGATGGTGACGTCTTCTTCGCTTTGGGTCCATGTGTACTCAATGTCGCTGGTGTTGCTTCCTTGTTTGGTAGTCAAAGCGGAAGTCGTCGATGAGGAGGTGTCTGTGGCTTCTTGCTGAGACGTCCTTGCAGGCGATGCACTTGGCGAGGGTGTTCGCGATCTAGCGACTTCGTATGGAATTTCGCTCGCAACGACGAATCCTTCACCATTCGGTTCAATAGCTACGTAATAAGGCCCAGAGAGGCCTTTCACGGTTGTCAGAACTTTTGTGTCAAGATTCACTGCGCTGCTTGAAGCAAAAGACTGTGGGGACGAAGGCAACGGCGATGTTGGTTGTGATGATAGCCGAGAGATGCCTTGAACTTGGAGGAGAGAAAGATAGAATACAGCTTTTCGCACTTTCTTCGAGTGGGGTTGGGGCCTCGTTGACGATGAAGAAGAAGATGAAAATGATATCGAGGATGGACGTTCATCAACAAGTTCTTCGACCGTCTGGTACACCAGAACTGACAGCTCATCCGTCCCTGGTATAAACCGACTTGCCGCAAGCACGCACGGACTCAACCCCGTTGTTCGTGACCTGAACAACGAAAAGAGATCGTCTTGAGTCATGGTGCCTGAACTCCCGGCGTCACTGTCGCCATGAGTCGCCATAGAGGTTGAGGAGGATTCGAACGACTTGATTTTCAGTATTCCAACCCTTCCCACTTTCGGCCCACTTGAATCTCGGTTCAAGTGTATAACAGCGATCGATCCTGCCCCATCGCTTGCGACGAGTAGAGTCGAAGAGGCAAAATAGACGGAAGGGTACTCGCGATGTTCGGGAGGCACATCCGGGATCGGGAATTGAAATAGAACGTAGAAATTCGGATTGGAGGGGAGCTGAACGAGCAGCATATTGAAGGGGTGCGTGTGTGGGAATGCGATTGAGTTAGATGGCTTGGTTCTTAAAGAAGCTTCTTGTAGCGCATAACTTTCCTGCTCTTTCCCGTCCGCTCCCCTATCCCCCCAGACCAAAGCTCAAAATTTCATAGCAAGATCTAAACACCTAAGTACACAGAGCGACCGTCCAGACTGAGCGCTAAGCGACACTCCCCTTAGAACGTGAACACACACACCATACTGCTCCTTCAGAGCCCCCATGTGCTCTAAGGCGTGCATGCGGGGTCACCGACCTCCAAACTCGTCAGCGTAGTCGGACCTCCCGTTGCACTCAGGTCCTTCGGCCTAACCCAAAAACAACAATCCTCACCTTATCCGGGAAAGCAACATAGACAACCCTATATCCCCCATCCACATACACAACCCCGTTCCCAAACGGATCATTGAATAAATGGTTGAACCGACCGCGGTCTTCGAGTTTTCGGTAGGGTGTTTGCGGGGCTGATGGGACTTGATCTTCAATGTTGAGTGCACTACCACGATTTATGTCGGTAGAGTTAGAGGGAAGTGGTGGTAAAGGGACACGACGAGCGATGTGGATGCGGTTGTCGGTTTTGAGTTTATATCCTTCGAATCTGTGAACAGTGTGTCAGTTTCTTCTGGTGTTCAAACGAGGAACTTGAACACCTCAACATGATGGAGCGTAGGAAAATACCTTGGATTGAGGAGAGAGCGAACTGGCTGTAAGACGATGGTTTTGGGAGCTGTTGGTGCCGGCATACCTATCCTTTCCCTTCTTTTGAGTCCAGTGTTGAGTCTCGCTTTCGACTTGTTTGTATCACTCCCCGGTTTCGAGGTTCGAAACTGGGTTTAGAATGTGTCTCCTTCTTCGACAATTGAGTACAATTGAACAGAGACCAGAGCAGAGACGGGGCGTTGAGCGCCTTTCTACTCTGTTTTCATGCCGAATTTATTATGTGAATTCCAAGTTTTCTTCGTGTGAGTCGGTGTGCGACTGCTCTTCACCACTCCGCCCGCCATATTAGATCCAGAATCGTCTTGTGTATTGCAACTTGGAAACCTTGTCTCTCAAACAAACTTGGATGCGGTGGTTTTCCTACCATCCCCGCCCATCTGCCTCTACCCTTTGTTCCCTTTCACTCAAAAAACGCCATTAAGCCTTCGCACAAGACCCATCGCCCTCCCCACCTCCCAAATCCATCTCCTCCTCCTCCGCGGCAGCCGCAACATATGTATCTACCCCTGCAGTCGCCAAACGAGCACAACTTTCCTGTTGCTGTTGCTCCCGCGGCTCGGCCCCTACTCCGGACGAACAGCATCCTGCACATTTCGAGGAACACGATTGCAAAACAGGCGTCCCAGTCTCGTCGGAGTGGGTTCCTTCTTCGGCGCCGGGCTTCATGTACAAAGACGCATGACAAAGAGTTAGTCGATCAAAAATATTGAACAAAGGAACCGTCATTGAGCGCGATAAAGCGACTAAGCAGAAAGCGCGATTCTGACATACCAAATCACAGCAGTCCACCACTGAGGACGGAAGTTGACACGCAGTCTCGACCATTATGCGCAGCTGCCCGCAAAGCAAGCTTGCCGTGTACCAAATCAAACCCATTCCCTCCAAGGCCCGTATATGGACGTGCAGGTCATCGAGGATTTCAGGGGTCGAGTCCACCTTTTTGATGTCCGGAGATTAGGGACAGAAAACAAACGGACTGGTGAGATGGATAGTGCAACATTTCATGGGAAAACAAGAAGACGGGGAGAGCGAAAGATTGTATGGCTTTTACCTGGAAAGCGAGAATGTGAATGCACGCAGTATCAAAGAGTGCTCCTGTTTCAGTGAGGTTCGGAAAAGGTGTGTTGGCAAGGGTTTTAGAAGGCGGGATGGATAGGGAAAGAAGAGAGAAAGAGAAAGAAGTGAGTGTCAATGAGAGACGATGTATTGAGAGCTAGACAATAGTGAACATCATCCACAGAACACGTCAACATTCCGCCGCGACACCCTTCCCATCGCGCCAAAATTGCCTGGGGAGCGTTCCAGTAGCCCCCACGAAGCGAGAACAATGGTCGCGAATCAATGTCGCTGGTTCTCCGTTCGTGGGATGGCAACGGACCGTCCACATTTGACATTTTGGAGTGTTCTAGCATTCAGCGGGGAAAGCGTGCGCCATCGAAGGATCCATAGATGTAATGGGGTGAAGGTGCACAACGGCAGGGGTTGGATCTTGCACTGGGGGCAATCAGCCTTCCTGCTTGGAAAAAGGGAAGGAACCAACAAAGCAGAACACTCCACGCCCCGTACACCACGCCAGCCCTCTCTTAAATGACCCCTTTGATCGACGTCAACTCACCCATCGCATGAGGCGTCACAAAGTGCAAATGCGGATTGACGGACAACAGTTTCCGCGTCATATCTGTCGTTTTCCGTGCAGCATCCAACGCAGCCAAATACGATGGATGCTCTCGTGTTATCTTCCGTTCCCGCTTATCGCACCCTTTGCTGCTGCAGTCTTTCATTCTCGCGATCACGAAGGGTCGATGTAGCTTGACGATTGTCACATAGTACAGATAAAGGGTATTGGGGATGATGTACGGTATTGTGGGGTCGAGGCCGGTGCTATACCCATCGTGTGCCGATTGTGAAGGTGGTGCGGTGTTTGGGCTTTGGAAGAGTGTCGGGTCGGGGAGGTCACGAAGTACTGGTGGCAAAGACGCCCAATGATTCTTAAGATCGACATCGAGCTTTGAGAGCATCGGCTTATAGTGCTCAAGAGCCTTTTCTGTTTCTTGTTCCACGTAGTTGGGCTCGTTACTGGTTCTGGCAGCGGTAGCAGCGGCTTCTGACTGGCTATTTCGCAGCGTGTCGACGAATGCTGTCACCTGAGTGAAGAGCTGGACGAGTCTCCAGGCGTACGGGTTTGCGTTGACGAAGCCTAGTACCCCTAAGCGAACTTTTGCGTTTGTCGTTGTCGACGTCTCGGCAATATCCTCTTCCCGCAAGGTAGCGGGATCAACTCCCAGATCCCAGAATTGCTCCGCTACAGGAATCTGAACCTGCGCGTTTTGAGGGAGCGAGGAAGCCCGCTCCTGTGCAGAGGCAACGAGCTGCTCCAATGTGAAAGTGCTTTTTGATTTCGATTTGGTGAGTTTTCATCGGGGTCACACAAGACGGAGTATGAAATCTAGATGCAGATCTTGGATTGTGAATTAGGTAATACTCACCACCACCATAATCGCCGCCGGGTTTCTTTCTGGATGAACGAAGCATTCTTACAACTTTCGAGAAGATCTGGATCGACGTCAAGATGGAGTCCCAAAGCCATCCGTGAAGCCATCCCTTGAAACAAAAGGGATGGTATTTAGAGACAGACAAACAGATTTTCTAGCGGATGGATAAGAGTAGGAGGAGGGCAAGCCCCTCTCCCACCATTTAGAGGTGGAGAAGAGGAGGTGGTAGGGGGGCAGTGGTGCATACCTGAATACATCCACCTCTGGCTAACTGTTTAGCACATAAAAGACATATGAGGAAAGGCGACGTGATCATCAGTAGTCTGATAAAGGTCCAGGCCCGTCGAGCCCTTACAATCCCGACCACTAAGAACAAGGAAGAAACTTCGCTTTGTTCTCCGTTAATGCTTTCGGTCCAAAACTTGTATTGTAACATCAACTTACAATTTCCCAAGCCTTTGAAGAGTCAAGCACGAAGGAGCGGCGCCCCATGTCATCAATGGTGGGAAGGACTCAGTACCCAACAGTCAATGATGGTCTCTACTGAACTGACACGAAATTAATGGTTTCCGCCCTTACCAGCACCAGCGTAATTAGCGAGCAGATGTAACGCCGCAACATATTCCAGACAAGGGTCCGAGTCAATCATGTCCATGAGTAGTCTTCGAGCCTGTTCATAGAATGCGTCACCCCAATTCCACCGGGGCAGGTCAGGAACTTGGATGTAAGGATCGTCGGAGTACCTCGCGGAAATCGCATAAATGGCATACAGAAGCACGCGAGGTTGATTCGGGAGGTTTGCCAAGAAGGTGGATCTAAGACAAGAGCGACAATGGACTCAGTTGCTAGAATTTCATGGTATCAAATGCACGGGTGAGCTCAGTCGGAAAGTCCACCTGTGAATGAAGGAGACCGGCAAAGTGGGTGTGTAGCATCTGCATGTCCGCCAAAAAGAAAGGCATCAAACAAGTTTCGTGAGATCAAACTGTCCCAATGGTCAAACTTGAAAATCCAGATGTGGGAACCAAAAACAGGGATGCCGTCCAGACAATCTTACTTGAAGAACAGGTGAACGAGAAAATCCAAGGATTCTTGTGGGGCCTGCAATCCCTTCGTGGAAGCCGAAACGCTGTGAATCTTGGTATCTTTCCACACCTTTGCACTCGGGGCCGAGAAGCGAAGTTCAGCGAGGGTCTTCGGTTCCCCTGATTCGCAAACCACCAGTGGTTCTGGATTGTCATTGATGCCCCAGGAGGACGACGCTGAGCTCGATGTGGCTGGCGGATCCGTTTCGGAGGGACTTCCTTGTTGCGGTGGTGTCAATGAAGCTGTGATATCTGTGTGCTCGCTTTCTTGGTTCCCACCTGCATCTATTCTTTCCACCGTGCCTACCACTCGCGGCGATAACTGATCTGAAGTTGTCAAACTGCCGCCGGGTTTTTGCTTTTCCCTTTCTTGAATGGCCTGCTCGATTGCTTGGATACGTTCCTTTAAACCTCTGACATAGGTGGCACGCTTATTGGCAGCGATGGAGGCGGCCTGGGTACGGGTGTTTTTGCCGGGCTTTGTGGGTCTTCCACCGGAAGGGTTTGGGGGGGGCGGATCCACGCAGGGGATGGAGTAGCGAGAACATACCTCGCATGGACGTTTCCCGTCACTACCACGTTAATAGACAAGCATCAAAGCGGCAGGTGAGATGTTTTCAAAATCATGCAGCAGGCAAAGGACTGTGACTGCGTGAGAGGGTGCGGTTTGAGAATGGGCTAACCATCGAACTCGGCGTGCCTGACAGGCCTGACAGGCAGGTACGTGGTGACGTTTTGATTTTTGGGAAGTTTGCGGTCTTTGCTGCTGGTCGGAAGCGCGGGAAGAGGCTGGGCGAGTGAGAGGTGTCATGCTTGAGCGTCGAGCTGATGAGGAGAGCTGGAAGAGAGGTAATGAGACAATGCACGTGGGTCTGGGGTTGAGACTTGGCGCGAATGCAAGGGCGCCCTGCTGAACACAATGACATTATCGCAAGTGCAGATGACCTAATAGTGCGCACCAGAGTTTCGGATCCGGAGACATAAAGAACTCCTCGGAACTGCCGTCTTGTGTGCACTGGTAACACCATTGGAAAATGAAGGATAATCTCCGAACATTTGGAACGTTCTAAACTTGAAGATTGAAACTCCGTCCTGGGACTCTGGGACTCCACCGCCACCCTAATGCACACTTGTTACTAACTGTGTTAATGCTCCCTGCCCCGCTGACCAAAGGCCAACTTCGCTAACTGTCACTTCTCACATGAAATGAGGTCGATTCAAATTGTTCCATACACCTCAGGCTCTCCTTCTATTATTTCAGGATCTTTCCTATGGTGATCAACATGGAACAGCAGAGCGTCTCCCTTCTCAACACCCCATCAGATCTTTTATGGAAAAACAAAAGAACGCTGGCTGAAATGCCAAAAGGGCAGATCGCGGACTAACCCACATAACGAAATGAAGGTTTGCACAAGTGGTGAGATATATAACGATCAGGGACAAGGCACAGTAGGGATTCCTCTGGATGGTAGGTGGATGGTCGAGGTAGCTTTGTAACTCCTCTCAACATTTCCGATGAGTCTATTTGCGGCAAGCTCGGGTAGTAGGACCATAGTAGTCGCTTCCCAAAATACAACTTGCTCAAGGATAAGGGGTCGCCCGCGAGATGATAGCCCTGTGAAAAGTTTCTTTTGTTGCGCGGGCACAAAGCAGTGGCGACCTTGGCAATTAGATGTCAAATCAAACGAGGTCTTGGGGAAAACGGTTGATCGGATTGGGTTCATGGTTGAAACGGTGGGATCATGTAATCAATCTTAGATACAGTACTGTGCTTGAAGTTTTCCCACGAATCGGATCGTAATACTGGTTGAATAAGACGCAAGAAGAGGGACGGCACAGTTTTCAAACCGGAATCCCAAAACAAATGGATTTGTGATGCTTGTTTGGCATACGGAACCTACTGTGGAAACAGCCAAACTTTCTTCTAGGGTGCCTGAATTTTGATTTTCTTTGTTGGTTTGTTGGTGCTTCTCGAACAAATTGGAAAACAAACAATTAGAAGTCGCGTGATTCAGCAAATAAAAGTGAAGGCTACCTAATAATTCCCCGCCCCATGTCGAATCAATTCATAACCCCGCGATCATTCGAGTCCTCCCAGCCTCACCTCTACCAAAACGCGTTTCATTGAAAAAAACGCGAGTGATCAGTGTACACAAGTCCAGATTCCAACGCTGCTAGCTCTCCCCGAACACGTCGCATCCCTCCCTTCATACACAAAGTGACCCATCACGACAACGAGAGAGAAAAGGCCCGATGTCATCAACCGCCGCATCCCCCAAGCGCAAAATCGACGACCTCACCTTTTCAGACACCTTCACCAGAGACCTTCCGCCCGATCCACTCACCCCGACAGGTCCACCTATTGTACAAGATGTCCTGAATTCACCTGTGGACTTAACCCCGCCTTCAAAACCATCAACGTCTCCCAACCAGAAATCCGCCACTTCCACTTCCCCTAGCGCGTCCTCCCCAACCGACTCCGTCGTCCGCACTAGTCGCGTGGTCCTTCATGCCGCATACACGTATCTGACCCCAGAACCCTGCCCTGCTCCTCTTGTTCTTCTTGGGCTCTCAAAACCGGCGTGCAGTTTGCTCGATTTTGATCCACCTGATGCGGCAGTCCCTGGCTGGCAACAGTCCGATGGAGAGAAGGACACGCTCACTGAGGTAGTCGTTGGGAATACTTTGTTGAAGGGATCGAAGCCGTGGTGTCACGCATATGCGGGGCATCAGTTTGGGTGAGTTTTCCTCCCTCCTTTCCCTCAGTTATGAATTTAACCTTATTCAAGCCATGCTCATTCATTTTGGTTTGAATCTCTATGTAACCATCATTCAGGGTGTATGCCGGTCAACTCGGCGACGGCCGCTGCATCTCGCTAGGTGAGATCGTCCGCCCTCCGCCCCCCGTTCCTACCACCCCAGCACCCATCCCTTCCCCCTCCAACTTCGCATTTCACCGTCAACACGATCGTTGGGAGCTCCAGCTAAAAGGCGCAGGTCGCACCCCCTTCTCCCGCTTCGGTGACGGTTACTGTGCATTCCATTCCTCGCTTCGCGAATTCCTCTGCTCCGAGTATATGCATGCCCTGGGTGTACCCACGACGCGAGCGCTTTCTCTTGTTGCTACACCGGGGCGGAAGTGCCACCGTGATGGGAGATGGGAGTGTGGCGCTGTAACGGCGAGGTTGGCACCATCGTGGGTCAGGTTTGGGAGTTTTGAGTTGTTTTGGTACCGGGGGGATCGGGCAATGGTAAAGAAGTTGGCGGATCATGTCATTAGGTGGCATTATCCGTCTGTTGCGAATGCGGTGAAAAACGATGCTGCGAATGATGGCGGTAGGGGTGTCGGTGCTGGTGCCCATGATTTGCCCGATGGATCGAAAGCTGTGGGAGGTTTGAATATGTACGCGTTGTTTTTCCGGGAGGTCGTGAGGAACACGGCCATCATGGTCGCGCACTGGCAGGCTGTTGGATTTTGCCACGGCGTGATGAACACAGTAAGAGTCTGGGACTGCTGTTTTTGGATCTTGTTTGGCTGAATCCAATCGAGTCATTCACACGACCTCAAGATTGATAAAACGCCCCCTTTCCATCATCCTCGTTGTTTCAGGATAACATGTCGATTTGCGGGTTGACCATGGATTACGGCCCCTTCGTAAGTCTCTTTCCCTCCCCGAAATGAAACAACCTCACCCCATTGTCTGACATACTCTTCATTTTCCGTTATCTCTGGCATCATATCCTTTTCCCATCCCTCCCATCTTCCTCGAATTCTTAAACTCCCAGGGCTTTCTCGACACATACAACCCATCATGGTGCTCCAACGCCTCCGATAGCCACCGCCTCTACACCTTCGACAACCAACCCCGTGTTGCCCTCTACAATCTCACAAAATTCGCTCGAACCCTCACCGAGCTTGTTGTGCCAGAACATCCTATACACCATGCTGGCACAAGTAACCTTGGTGGAAGTCCTAGCTCAAAAGATTGCAGTGGATACGACAACGTGGCGGCTGGGGAGAAAAAGAAGGTGGAAGATGAAGAGATGGTTAAGATGGCTTTGCGGGGAGCGGAGATAGTCAAAGGGTTGCTGGGGGAGTTTGAGCATACGTTTATTGAGGTTTATACAGAGTTGATGCGTGAGGTGAGGTTGGAAGGTTTGCTGTCTTTTCTGGTGTCCGCTAGGATGGAAAGTTTTGGTTTTCTCACAGTTTTCCGAGTATTCGGTTCGATGTCTCGATTTGATCCTCACATTCTTGGGTCCATTTCTTCTCTCTCTCGGGAACAGAAACTTGGCATCAGTACTCAAAAATCCACTGACCTCGAGCAATACGTTGTACCCCTTCTCCATCTCATGGAACAAGCCGGTGTAGACTATACCCGCTTTTTCCGCGCCCTCTGCTACTTCCGTTGTGACGACGAAGGATTCAACCGCGAGATCGGTGCCATCACCGACGATGACGCAATTGCCACAAGCACGGATGTACCCTCGAATCTCGCCATTGTGGCCCCGCGGCGGTGCTTGACGCAGTTGATAGCGGGTTACAAAGTGGTGCGTGCCAGAGCGCTGAAAAAAGCTGCGACTCGGAAGGCAGCTGAGAAAAGTAATGAGGGTGGGAGCAATGGGAGCGAAGACAGTTCAGCCGAAGCAGGTAAGGGGCAAGCAGTTGCCGTGTCGACTTTGCAAGCGTCGCTCTCTGGGGCGACAACATCCGCACCCAAATCTCCGTCCTCAAAGCCCAACTCTACAAGACCGGGTACCGGCAAATCCCACACGCAGGAAGTGCGCCCGAATTCAGCATCACCTCATGAACATGAAGAAAAGGAGGATGACGGGGATGTTGTTGGAGAAGTCAAAAAGCTTTCATCATCAAGAATGGATCTCCTCCGGTCTCGCTCAACATTGTCGGCCGACAGCAGTGCCAGAAAGGCGGAGTCGACATCGCAGCAGCAACACGAGCACCAGCCATTGGTGCCCGATGAAGAAAATGAGATCCGACAGCGGTGGATAGCATGGGCCACGGCCTACAAACAACGCCTCTTGGAGGAAATGAGCACTGCTAAAAGTGACGCCCCCGCCACCAAAAGCACGAGTCAAGCGGCTACCTCCGCTTCATCCACCTCAACCCAAGAAACCATCCGCCGACAAGACACCCAGCGCCGCCAACGAATGCTCAAACGAAACCCGCGATACATCCTCCGTTCCTGGATTCTCGACGAGCTTATCGAGGAGATGGAGAATGCTTTTGAGCCCTTGCTTGGCAACCCCGAGTCCAACACTAGCACTACCAGCAACGGCACCAGGATCGGCAGCGCCCAGCCACAGCACCACAATGATCGACACCACCATTCTCATCATGTTCACTCACCCTCCAAAACACCCTCCCAACCATTGAGCGTGAACACAACTTCTCAACCGACACCGACGTTGCACCCGGATGTGGCGCGGAGGTTGAGGGGGTCGTTGGATAAGGTTATGAGAGTGTTGATTGGAGATGTGTATGGGGAGATTGCGGAGGCAGGGATGCTTGCTGAGAAGGAAGGAGGGAAAGAGGGCGGGAAGGAGAAGGAGAAGGAGAAGGGTGGAGTTGCGGGATCTAGTAGTGGATGGATCGATTTTGATGATCGGAGAGCGGCAGTGAAATGGGCTGGGGAAGTGCCCAAGGTAATATAAATTTCTGTGTTCTCTCCTCTGGCTCGAGCGAACTCCAGTCACTTATTCACGTCCACTCTTCATTCTTCTTCCGCTCCATGCCTCGCAGTGGGGCGTAAACGTGGCGTACGGCGCGTCGTCGTAACCCTCGAACAAATACGCTAGAACTACAGAAAAGGTCTCAAGGCAGCTTCACAATGGAAGGAAGTGTGTGAGAGTGATCTGTATCTAGAAGCGGGACATACCCAAATACCCAAACCAGGAGAATCGAAACACCAAATGGTAGGAACGAACGGAGATGTAGAAAAAGCAGGTCATACACGAGGAGGCTTTGGATGGGGAAGAGGACGAACTGAGTCCTCCTTTTCACCACCCGACCCTTTCTCTGTTTATCTTTCCATATGTTCTTATGTTCTTATGTTTGATACATCGCAGAGAGTAAAGAAAAGATAGAAAAGAGAGAAATGGAAAAAAAAAGTTGTCGGTCCTTTCGATTTCAGATTTTTGCGGACGTAATAAGATGTATCGTGCAGAATAATGTTTCATGAAGAGTCAGGGGAGAAAAGTAAATTCCATTCGAATTGTGCTTTCAATTTGACATATCTTCCCACAAAAGCGGGTAAAGGTAGAAGTACAGAGCTACACACATCCCAGTCGCAATCACATTCCTCTCGAACCACAGATTAGACCACCGTCGCCATAAATACATATCCCGCCTAAAAGTACAAGAACGTTTGTTCATCACTCGCCTCCTTTGAGTCCTTCAACGAAGTTCCATTCCATCTCCCGACCTCATCTAGCCTCCCTCCTTGTTGTCCTTTGGCAACAAATGCGTTTGGTACGCACTTGTCTTCACTACACTCCATGTCTTCACACCAGCTACTCACGTCCGTCCATCCCTCTCCTTACTCCCATCCACCAGACAATACGCAGGATCGTAACCACAGGCTCGACTCGGATTTTTGAGTGCCGGGTTGGGGATGGTGTTCGTCACGCTGCCGAGAGAGGTGTAGCTGAATTGCAAAACAAATAAGGAGACGACGTTGGTCAGAATGAGGCGCTTGCGCATTCCTGGATAACGTTAACAGCGAAAGCAATTCAACCCCACAGATCACCCACGCCCTCTCCAGTCCTTCCTCTTTCCACAATTTATCCTCTACAATACATCTCACACTCACCCCTGATCATACAGACAACAATACGGAACCCTCACTGCCCTCAAGAATTCCCACACGTCATCGTAACTCCAGTCCAAGACCGGGTGCACACGGACGACCGATGGCCAGTCTGAGTCGGTTGGGAGGAAGTCTTGTAGGTGAGAGGCGTACGGATCAGTGCGGCGGGTTCCGATGAGGATCGCTTGGATGTGCGATGACGATGACGCAGACGAAGTGGCGGCGGCGGAGAGGGGATGTTGCGGGGAGTCGAGGAATGATTTGAGAGCCTGTTTCATGGGCCCTTTAATTCTGTCTATGGAGAGATTGTATCTGTTTGGTTTGGTGGAAAGGAAAAAGGGTCGTATTTGTTAGTGTGGGTTTTGTTGCTCAGTTCTAGTGCGTGAAAAACAGGCTTCGCCCGCTCACTCAGAGTTCTCCCCCCTCATATCGCCTATCCCCGTCACCAGTCGCTCACCACTCTTCTCCCCATAATTGTGCAAATCTTACCTTGGAGCACAAATATCAACAAACTCATCCACTTCCAGGAAAGGATGTGTGTTGGTGACATAAAGCGTACATATTGGTGGAGGTCCCTCGACATCAACATACGAGTTCGTGTGCGTTTGAGAAGGTGCTGGTGACGATGTTGTTGGTGACGTGGAGGAAGTAGTATTAGATGATGTGTGTTTCGGCGAAATAGGTTTTCGATTGAGAGTTCCTGCAGCCACGCGCTCTTCTAGGACGGCAGCGAAGAGGTGAAGCAGGACCGTGCAGTCTTTTCCGCCGTTGAAGCTCAATGCCAGGCTGTCGAAGCTGTTTAATGGAAAAGATATTAGCGATTTGACTGGAGCGCGTTTGTTTCATTCTGTGCATAAACTTCAGTCATGAAGTGATTACATTACCCGTAACGATCCAGAGCCGTATGTATGACCGACATGGCGTGCTCCACTTTCTTAGAAATCTTATGATTTGTTTCGACAACGTGCCGGATGTCCATCAGGGGTCGGATTCCGTCCGGGTACAAAGGTTTCGGCAAAGTGGACGACTTCTTATATGTCCCATGTTGTTCAGCCATATGGTGTCCATTGACAGCTTCCTCAAATCGACACCCGCTTGGTAACGACTTCAACAGAGTTTCATGCGCACGTCGAAGCTCTTGGGGATCGCGCGATGTTAAGGTTACCTTCGTTCTCCGGACCCGCGATGTTAATTCACCATTTTGGGCGCCCTCGCCAACACTCAAATGTAGGAGTGGGTACGATCCCACATCAACCGTCGGTCCATGACGCTTGGCGGTCTCAGCCAAGGCAGGCGCGATATCTTTTTCATCCATAAGAAGTGTGAAAGATATGTCATGGAACGGCCGCGGGGCCACCTTTTTTTCATGGAAAACGTGATTGTGTAGCAAGGTTCGCAAGCTCGGGAACTTGGCTTTTACGACATGGGGTGGCCCGGGAAGGATATACACGTTGCGGAGGTAGACGAGGGGATAGCCGCGTCTCCGTTTTGATTTCAAGTGCAACGATGATATTGTGCCGTTCGAAAGACCGTTGGCAGTTGAACCTGAGTTATGGTGATCCTGAGACGGAGAGGGTGCTGAATCTTCGTTGGCGTCTGGTTCCGCCAGTGCTATTTCTCCCTCGTCATCAGGGTAGAAAAGCTTTGCTGAAGATGGAATACTGGACATTTTGTGAAATGCCTGGAGGTGGTGTTCCAGGGTTGTGCCGTTGACGTGATTTGTCGACAGAGGCTCTGTCTCTGACTCTAACGTGGCCATAGTTTCCAAAAGGTCCTCGTCGAGCCTCAAAGTTTCGCCAAACGCCGACGCAACCCCAAGCATTGTGACATCATCGACTGTGCAGCCGATACCCCCCACAGTCAACACGACGGTGCACCTGTTGGAAATGGTTATTCTATTATTGCTTTCAATGCAACAGAACAAGACCGAAGCGCAAACCGAACTTGGGGGCGTGAAATACCTTGCAGAGACGGACGACACCTCCTGAGCAATACTTTCCACTTGGTCGGGCACCGTCGAGATTTTGGTTACTCTGAACCCTAGGGACCATAGCTGTTTTGATAGGAAGGAAGCGTTTGCGTCCTCAATACTTCCGTTGAGAATTTCGTTGCCGACGACTTTTTCAGCGTGTTCATTCAATCCACACCAGCAGTGCCCAAATATCCATTAATTCGTTAATTGGCCCACGTATTGCCAAAAGCGTTGCGTTCCAGTCACAAGTTACAACCAACAACGGAAGGGGGGTCCAGAGGTTCATATTACCTTTGTTAGTGACAATTTATCATAGTGCAAAAAAGCGAAGGTCACTTTACAAGCTTATATCTCACCGATTATAGCAGCAGACGGGAACGGCATGGTTTTCCCTCTCTGAGTCCAAATTCAATTCAAAACCGTCCGTTGTTGAACCAGTGCGGCGTCCACCTTCAACCAAAAAGAACGAGCCAGCTGTAATATTCTTGTACGACCAAGTGTCAATCACACTTTCTTTTCTCTTCCCCCCCCCTCCCCGGCTCCTCTTCTGCTCAACAACAGGCATGCGTGGACACAACAGAAGGAAAAATCTTCTACGAAGACTACATCGCCGTGCTTTCAATGCAACCAGCAGCAACCTAAAAGCGTACCATGCGCTTTCTGGGTAACAGTCTGTATGAAAGTTTCAAAGATTGAAAAAGAGAAAATGACGAAAAGCGGAAGACCATTTTTTGGATGACCCTTTGACATTTTATCCTATCAAATATGAACGATGTTTCAACTTGACGGGGTGTGGGTGACTCGAATGAAGGACGGATGTCCTTGATATCCATGACAGTCCCTCGCTCCTTGCCATGTGCTTCAGCCCCTTTCGTCCTGGTTCCTTCTCCCCTTTCCCTCTTTGACGCAACAGTTCGACTGATCTGTTCTCCTGTAGTCAAAATGTTCTGACAGTTGAGGTGCGCGCAGTGATGCACATCTTGATGCACATCACCCTCTGGAGTGATTTGCATGTAATTGCAGCATTCGAACCCGTGGGACGGATTTGATCGATCGTATGCAACGTCCGAGATACATCCCGGCAGGGATGGGGGAGCCACTCTGTGAGATTGTGGCACTAATTCCACTCTCAACGCAACCAGCACCGAAGCACCGAGAATTCTGATGTTTTGATGCCTACACACTGCGGGAAATACATTGCCAGGAAACAAGATACTATTGTATTTGATGCGAATATCAACAAAAAAGGGTGGCAGTATCATTCTAAGTGAATATATCTACATTTGGGTAGCAAAGGAGTCGTTCGAAAGTGCCGGTAAAGGCGATCATGCAGGGCTTTAAGGTTTTACAATCTGGGTTTGCTCGGAGTGGTATTCCCAGCAACAAGATCGGGGACGATGATAAGGTGTGCCGAGGGAATCTGGAATAAAGAGGGTTGGATTCCACAACAAGGATCTTTCCAAAACGGGGTCTCGCCACAAAAGCACAGCCCAGCAAAAAAAACAGGACTGATAAATTAAAGAAACTTTAACTTGATTGTCAAAAAGAAAGAGCTAAGGATTGTTGCGGTTTCCAGATCATCGACACATCCCGAGATGCTGTGACGGGTTGCGGCATGTTTGGTGATGTTGACATGGGATGATAACATATTGTTCGAGGTCTTTCGTCATGCCGAGTTTTCATCCTTCTTGGGTAGGAACCGACGCCGTGCATTTATGAACCTGCAACAAGAACGGAATATTCGGATTGGGTCAATAATGTGAATTTAACTTCTAAAGAAGAAACGTTTGAGAGGCGTGTACCTCGAGGGTCGATCGACTACTTACCAGTCATTCAGCTGCGTCATATCCAAACCAGTTTGCGTGCACAAGATTATTTTGGTCGCCTCGTCGGGGTACGGATTCGCCGCATTTTGGAATAGCCATTCTTTCAAAACCTTCCGCACATTCTGCGAGTAATTAGGTCTCCGATTGTGTGGACGGTCGTCCTGAATCTGCCCGTGCACTTCCTCTTTCATCTCTCGCACCCGTTCGAGTATTGTGTTGCACGCGACAGTCAAGTCTTCCTGGACGAGTAGGGCGTCCACATCAAGGGAGGGTAACACTTTGCTGAGTTTTCCCCGGCAGGTTTCGAGCCATCTGTTGAGTGTACCTTTATCTTGAATTTTACGAATATCGGAGACGAGGCGATCCAGGTCGTTTAGTGTGCCGAAGAGAAGGCAATACCGACCCCGGGCCTTTGTGAACCTGTTGGTTTCAAATGTTGAGCCCACAAGAAGGGAGCGTGGGAAAAAGGAAAATATGGAAGGAATGAGTTACTGTCGCCTGGGAAACCATGCATAATGAGCACCCTCGGGTTTGAGAAGCCTGACCCAACAACTTACCACACCCCAATCTGTTGAACAGTCAATCCAGTCTCCTCCGCTAGGCGAAGCTTTGTCTCTCTATTAGGGTATGGATTTGTTACATTTTCACTGAGCCAGTGCTTAAGGACCCTTGTGACAGTAACTGGATATACCCGACGTTCTTTGTCGAAGGGATCAGCGGAAGAGTTTGGTATTGATGCATCGTTTGGTTTTGAATCGTTGGATGTGGAAGAGGAAGATCCGGCTGCTGCCTCAGCGGCTTCGGCTGCCTGAACAGTTGAAGCAGATTGGGTTTTTTGTTTACCCTTGTACGTTGGAGATTTTGTCTTTAGTTTTCGGCCTTGCTGTTGTAGCGTTGGCGGCAGCTGCGTTAGGTATGGTTGTGGAGGTAGTGTTTGCTGTTGTAGGTGTTGCTGTACTTGTTGGGGAAGGTGTTGCTGTAGTTGTTGTGCCAGTTGCTGGTGATGAGCAAGACCGTCGGTGACGGCGACGGGCAGGGAGAGGGATACGGCGACGGCTTGGTGGAAGGGGAATTGGGTGGTAGGAGTGGCGAGGGGGAGTTCTGCGGACATGTCCTACATGCACGTTATGAAATGGTGAGTGGTGCCGGGGGGGGGGGGGGGGGCCGCCGGCCAGCAAGCAGAGTGTAAAAACACACAACGGAATCCCGGAAGGCCAACCCCCTGGGCGGGAAAGGGAAGGGG
>JADGJF010000279.1:0-25539 GCA_027596845.1 Quaeritorhiza haematococci | reverse complement strand
CTCCGCCGCCCCCCACCGCCCCGTCTTTCTCCCTATTTCACAACACCTCGAAACCAACCTTCGACGCTTCATCTTCTGAATAGACGCCACGACCCCTTGCAGCGACCCCGATTCGTCTTCCTGGAGAACATCCCAGCTTCTCTTGTATTCTTCTTCCCAAGCATATCCCTGACCCGATGCCCCCATCAGCCCCCCTCGTTCTTCGTCATCTATCAAAGCATTTTTGTTTTTGTTCTTGTTGTTGTTGCCATTTGAAGTGGATGCGGTCGATGTAGAGTTCGGTCCTTTTAGGGTAAGTTTGATCTTGGTTGCCATAGCGGGCGACTCGTTTTGCTTGTGAAGTCTGGTGGGCGTTTCAGTTTCGATGTTGATATCAGAGCAAGCGTGTGCTACAAGAACAAATCAGGAACAAATGGGTCCCAAGAGCAGACAAACGGCGGCATCGACGGGCCGGTACAGATCTTCACAATCCCCCGATCGGAGTAGTGTGGACCTAAACTCTAGATACAGAGGTTCCCCGGGATCATACGCAACTAATTCCTCAGAAGACGACGAAGAGTCCATACTGGACGACGACAATGGAGAGGAGGAGGGACCTCACAACAGTGGCAGAAGAGTTGACGAAGATTTAGATGGGGAGGAGGAAGAAGCTGAGGAAGATGAAGAGGACTACGATCGCAGGCGGCGCGACCATAAACGGGGTCGTAGCCTTGACACGGACGATATGGATAGCGTCGAAGGAACGCCACCCCCGGCTCTGAACAAGCGACGTGGGGTCACTAAAGAGCAACCAATAAGGGGGGGTCGTGGGGGTAGAGGCTCGAAGGCGTCCCAGACCAAGGCTTTAGGAAAGGCTGGTGGTGGTGGAAAGAACGCACAGAAGGGAAAGGGAAGACAGGCATCCTCGAAAAGGAAAGGGTCTGTCGTCGAAGACAGTGGAGCCGATGATAATGAGAGTGTGGGAACCAGAGATCTGAACGACTTAATTGACTCATCCAGCATATCTGTCGTCGATGATGAGGATGAAGACGAGTTGCGCGACGATGAGGATGAAGATGAGGGTGAGGATGAGGACGAAGAGGCACTTGACGAGGATGTGGATGACACCCTGTCTCGGACGTCGGATAGCACCCCCAAGGGAAAAAATAGGAAAACTAGCGCTGCTACGGCAAGCAGTGGCGGCAGATTCGTAGGTATCAACCAACCAAAAGACATCCTTTTCTGTAATTGTGTTTTTGACTTTCTATGAAAGGCTCGAAAGCTAGGTCTGGATTTCTGATCATTTACACCCTTGTTTTCCACTAGCAGAAGAAAGCCGGTAAAGGAAAGACGCCGTCATCAGCGACGAAGGGAAAAGCGAATGTAACGGAGACAGCGAAGGGCGAAAAGGTTACCAAAAGAAAACGAGGTCAGGGTTTGTGAGATCGTTGATTTGAGGCACACGTGTCGATCAACGGTTGCTGAATCGTCTTTGCTTCCTCACTAACTTTCGTCATCTTTGGCCAACCACGGAACGTCATGAAAATAAAGGCTCTGAGCAGAAAGAAGACGATGTCGACAGGTAAGATTATCATTGATGACCGTAATTATGAGGTTTTGCTGTTCGCCCTTCCGTCCAGTAAGGTGGCGCTTTCTGGTACCAGTTGTTGCCAAAGTGCCTTGACGTCATTCGCGCCACTTTCATCATCATTTATCGATAAGCGAGGAGGAATGGCTTCGGTCAATAGAGGATGGCGATATTGACGCCTTGAACATGGGTGTCTCGAAGAAAGCCATGACGGTGCGACAAAAAGCTTTGCAAAACGTGGATACGGAAGCTATGGAAGAGCTGTTGGAACTTCCGGAAGGTAAAATCCTCCTATCTCGTGTATCCCGCTCATCAAGGTCACCTGGCTTGCTATCGAGCGCCATCGAAACAGGCTCATGACCCCAACTTGCCTCTATATATCCATCGTCTGCCGCCATTTTGCGCTGAAAAAAGAACCGTCGAAGAAAAAGAAAATGACACCAGAAGAAGCACTCCTGCGTAAGTCGGAGCTCGCACGGCGACGCAAAAATCAGACGGAGCAGAAGGCTGAGGAGGATAAGCAGGCAACGATCAACAAATTGCTCAAAAAACAGGCTTCAAAAAGACGTGCGAAGGATGTTGATCAGGTTAGAAATTAGTGTGTCCACCTGGAGTTAAAGCAATGCCATCCTGACTCACCAATATTGTCCTTGTTGTTTTCTACAACTTGGGTTGAAGGAAACATCGGAACCCATCGTCCCACATACAATTCGGTACATCAAACGAAACGATGGGACTGCCTCGCTGTCGCTTCCGCCGAAAGCTGAGATTCCGTCCATATATGAACCCAGCGTAATCAGGTACGTCGTTCGAAGCCAGACTGGGCATCTTCCGATTTCATATCTTCTCTGATGCTTTCTACGGGGACCATGCGCGATTTGGTCTTACTACTTTACCAAATGAATCATTGATTCCATTCTTTGAACCCACCACAGCGCGTATCCACAACCGCAACGGTGCTCTGTTGAGGGGTGTACCGACATTCAACGGTACAAACACTCGAAGACGTTGAGACCTGTTTGCAGTTTGGAGCATTACAGGCTGGTTGGGTGAATGAGCAGACATCGAAGACGGTAGCTCTAATCGGGTGACTACAGCGGCCGTCTGATCCGAAACATCCTTCAATGCTTTGTTGCTTGTCCGGAAAAGCAACGGAAGACTCAATGCCTAGTTTTGTGCATACCATGTGTTGTAAGTTTATATTGTACACAAACCACATCATCCCATTTTGTACATAATCACAATTGCCGACTACGTTGGACCAAGATGTCGTTGCAGAGATAGGTCGGATCTGTGTCCCTCAAGCTCGAAAGCAAGCCCAACATTGTTAACGTTTTCAAGAACAGGCAGCAATGAACCAAAATCTTCTCGTTCAGACCAAAAAATCTTTTTTCTCTTTTATCTCGCTACCTTCTCCGCAACCAGTCTTGCTATGTGTTTTCTTAGCGATTTTGAACACCTTTCACCTCCGCGATGCCACTTCAGCTCCAAAACCTGCATCGATGGAACGGAGTCCACCCTCAGCACCATACTCAGTAACGCCTATCCCAGTCTGACCTTCCTCCTCCACCGCCGCCGCCGCCATACCGATAGCCGCCTCGATCACGGTCCCGATCCCGATCTCTATCACCACGATCACCACCCCAATAACCCCCTCTTCCACCGCCTCTTCCGCCCCGGTACCCCCCGCGTCCACCGCCGCCACGGCCTCCACGACCTCCACGACCCCCGTTACCGCCAAAGCGATTTCCACCTCCATTGCGATTTCCTCCGCCGTTGCCACCTTCTCTCCCAGGTCCACCCAACGCGCCTTGCTGCTCGTCGTCATCGTCGATGTCCGCGCTTTTCGAGTTTGACGGATAAAGCGTCCGCAATGCCCTTGTGTACAAACTGAATCGGTCCATCTGGCCCAACCGGATCGACATAAGGTCGAAACTGACGCCTACGTTGCGGGCTCTTTCATCTTCGTAATCGTAGACCGGTAGTTGCGGGTACCGCTGTGAGAAGTGCGTCATAAGCAAATGCTTCGCCCCCATGCGGTTTGCGACGATCATAGCCTCCGCCACGGTCGAGTGCTTCTTATCTTGAGCCTCGTCTTGAAGGCTTGTCTCGAAAGTCGCTTCATGGAGCAGCAGGTCAGCGCCCCTTCCGATGTTCATAAGGTCCAGGTTTGGACGGCAGTCCCCGGAATAGCTGAGTGCGATAGGTTGACGGGCGTATCAATGAAAGATGATCGACCAGAAGGGTATACAGGAAACACGAGCAAGAGTAAGGGGCCGAGGAACTTACACAATCTTCCAACCGTCCTCATGGACCATACTCAACGCATACGCGTAATGACAGTGCTCAACCATCACTGTTCCCAAGGATGTTAAACCCAGCGTCGATTTCAACCTGGGAATATTTAAAAGAGAGGGAAAAAACGATCATCAATCATAATATTCGCATCCCGGTTCCTCCGTACTCTAGTGGCGCCCTACGTATAGATGCATCAAGAGCCGAACAAAGATCACCTGTCAAGGAAGATGTTCGATGTTCTCAAGTTCTTGAACAAGATATCGTGTGCCTTGATGAAGTGGATTCCGGAATGGGTGTCGAGTCCCAAGTCCTCCATCTCCGAATACTCATTGAGCCAGATCCAATATTGCGGGGGACCAATGATGCAGAGCGGCGGTGCCGGCCTGTTGAGACGTTCAAACGCCTATATGGACGAAGACCAGTGTCAGGACGTGAACATGTATGTGGGAATGCCCAAGAACATGCAAACAACGCAGAGCAAGCAAGCAGAGCAAGCAATCAGACCTACCTTCTTGCGCTGCACCAAGATCCTGATGGCACCTAAATGGTGATCAGCGTGCATATGACTAATGAAGATGCACCTAAGGGTCATCAAAACATCGTCCAGCGTTGTCGGCTCGCCTTCGACAACACGCTTCGGGAAAGCTGACAGAACAGCAGGTGAAGGGGGTGTTGGCGGCCTGTATCGGGGTCGAGGACTGTCCGACATGCCCCAGTTCCTGTCCTTTTCGCGATCCCATTCTCGCTGATGATATGAGGGTTCTCTTTCACGTTCGCGCTCACGTGCCTCTGGTTGGTCTTGTTCGCGTCCCCCAGACTCCTGTCTTTGACGTGGCGACAATTTGTCTTGTTCCGCATCACCGCCGACTGATTTGTTACCCTCAGGTTTCTTTTCATTGGCGCTGGGTGATCCATTAACGGAAAGACCCTTGGCAGAATCTGCACATTCTCTGTCCTTGCCCTTATTCTCTAGCACAGGAGCCCTAGCTTCCGGCGATGAGTTGGCCGTTGATGACGACCGGACACGAGATTGTTGCGATCTAGGTTTCGGCGGCTCGCGGTGGAAACGCCTGTACAGTTGCCCGTATGTTCCTTCACCGGCATCCAAGAGAATACCTCCGAATTGCGGAATGGTGATCAAGGTCGAGGAAACTGATAGTTTTGCCAATGAATGAAGAGAATCATTTAGTGTCAGTGTCCGCATCACAGAACATTATCCACATTCGACGCACACGCATAGTGGATACTCGGGTAGCTTACCATTTCGGTAGCGACTAGGAAGAGCGGCACCTGTCCCCAACGGTGTCACCATGACATCTCTACGAGTGTTCGGTCGACGTCCACGATCCTAAAAAGTCCAAAAACGAGGCACTCAGTAAACTTTGTCACATGTTCATGGTTGGCCACACAGAAAGGGAGACCAGTGAAGGTCAGCCAAAACACGTGAAGTTCATGAAACTTACCATCATCCTCATTCTTTCATTTTCTGCGGCCTCTCTCCTCATGCACCGACCCAGAATATCGTTCCGCACGTCTTCACTGATGCGTACGTACTCCCACAACTTGTTGAGGCCCATTTGGACACGACCATTCGGATCAAGGTGGTCAAATGGGATGTTTTCCTCCGTGTGGACCATCTTGGGCTGGGGTTCCAACTCATAGATCATCATGTTGTTGGCCACAACGGTTTGCGCCGGAAGACCTTCAACTGCCATGTGCAAGAAATCGTGCGGCGAAAGCGTGGAGAAGGGTGATCCAGTCAGTGGCGGAAAAGGACAAAGAGGTTAGATGCCGGTCAGATATGTCTGAAGTTAGACGCTGATCGTTGATCGTTGAAACGAGAAGCATACTTTTGGACAGATCTGCGGGCTCGTTGTCGTAGAATGGAAGTTGGAACACTTCCGGATCCATCAGGTTCAACCTGTGCTGACTGGTAGCGCTTCCTTTGAAAATGATGGGTTTCGCGCAGTGTTGTCTACTGATAACGATATGCTATGAGTATTTGTTGAATTGGAGGAAGGAAACAGACAGGGGCAATTTAGCTCAAATCCGGGCAGCGGATTCCGAGGAACGAAATTGACAGTCGTGAAGAGATGGCATTTCGATGTCACGCACCTGGGTGCTTTCCCCGAATTTCTTCATCCACTGCTTGTACTCAGGGTCATCCAAAACATCGTCACCAAGCATATGAACGATGACCTTCACAGGGTTGTTCGGGTTGTTCCCCTCGAAGTGAGGGACGAACTTTTCATTGTTGATCAGGGACGGGATATAGTCCGGGGATGGACATTCAACGATCATGAAGGTCTAATGCAAACGAATGGAGAAGTGAAAAGGATGGTCAATGGACGGGACGCATTGAGGAGCGAGTGGCTACATATTGCATTGCATCATTCCAAAATTTGCAACAGACGCCTTACCGATCCGGGCTTTTCAGGACCCATGGCCTGATGCGGATAGACAGTCGTTCCGTTCGATGTGGTGTACGGGTCGCCAGCATACAAGGCACCTGGATGGACATCAAAAAAGCGATAAGTAAAGATAATGGCGATTCTATTGGTGTTCGCCCTAGATGGCGAGAAAGAAAACACAGGCTGTCGTGCGTCTCCAACCAGAATGAGAATTCTGTTGTTTGAAGGCCATCATTTGCAGCAGTATTCCCGGATACTCACCGAACCCTTCACCCGGTGGGACACCGAGCGCCAACGCCTTGTCTGGGAAGAAGCGTCCCTTCACCGTAGGACCCTGACAGATGTAGCAGACGACGGTGTCCGAAGGCCTCGTCCTCGGCAAGCGAACTACTTCAGTGTGATTGCGTTTACCCGCAGAAATGTTTTCACGACCTGTTGGTTTGAGTGGATAACATAATAAGTGGTCGGCGCAACTTCCGGGTGGAACCAATGTTATGGACGACATGAATCAAAGGACATTCACGAAACAACAGGTGAAAGCAGGGATGCATTACGATGGTGCCTGCGCCCTTCGCCAGGCGGACCCAGAGGAATCGAAACGGTCTGTCCACGGTTAAACATTTGCGAGATGATTTCCTTCTTGTACGCCAGATCCTCTTCGGCACTCGATGTCTTTCGCCTCCATCTCTCGTCGGACCGCGACGTTGAATCATTGGAATCCATGAAATCGGCCTTTCTCTTCATTCCAGTGGCGGGCGACGCTTCCGGAGTCGTAGACGACGAAGATGGCGTTGCGTTCGCATCGTTCCGGACGCTGGGTCGATCGTCGGACCTCTCATCACCATACCGGGTAGCGGCCGCAAATGGACCAACATTGTGCGATGAAGGAGACGAGTTGTTCGACGACGAGAGAGCAATTTGTTTGGATGGTCGTTCCATATAATGTTCTAGTTCACCATCGTTGACCACTTTGGAGGCAGTGCCTTGCTCTTGGGGGTCCTCCTTGGCTACCGGATAGATGAATACAGGGTGAATATCGAGGTTTTCGTCCTTGAAGTTTGGCCCTGTTGGGGTAAGCTCGTTGGTGTCCACCTGTGAAGACATTCTGAAAAGAATGTATTTGCGGTGAGAAAACGGAGTCAAAATGACAGAATGAAAATCGACGATCCGTTCGCAATGAAAGCGGGTCATATTTCGGTAGCAAGATGCATTCTGTGTATAATACCCACTCTTGCATACCTGAAGACGAAATGTCTTGTAGAAGCCAGAAAATGAGTCAAATTCTCGCCCCCATGTATCGTAATCTTTCTGTTCCCCGCGTCCGACAGGGATAGTAACATTCCTGGTTTTTTGATAGTGTAATAGATTGAAAGCAGGAAAGAACAGCGGATGAGCCATCGTGCAGTTTTCTGTCAAGAGTTGGGTTGGGGAAGCTGAATCTAAATGCAGGGGAAGAGTGTTTTTGATCGACATCTTGTCTTTCTCTAACGTGCAACATAGTCAGTCATTAGAATAACGCCCTGGTGTAGGGTCCTTTGCTCGCCAAAACAATGAGACGGAAGTATATGGGTTGGGAAAAATAGCGATTTCGTCGCAAATTGAAGCGCGCGAATCGCTCCCAGGTCGAACTGCACGCCAGACAACTTTCCACCTCGACTTGTTTTCAAAATCTGCTAGCACCCAGACACATGTCGACTGCAGGTATCAATACATGCCTTCTTTTTCTGGCAAAACAGAAGATTCTCTTCACAGTACACGATTCAACCTCGGGCGCAAAAGTACCCAACCCAGTCACAACCAATCAGGCAAACACCTGTCGCAACAGTCCACCACTCTCGGCAGGAACAGTCCCGCTCTTCCTGGGTTACCACCACAAAGTAAAGTGATTCTCACCTGGAATTCCGCCAAGAGCATCCCAACCAACTCTCGTAGCGAAGATGTTGGTTAGTTTCGAAAGACGAACACGGTTCTCGATGCAGAATCGCTGAGTGCCCTCGCCAACGTTGAAAAGGTACCGCTGAGTGTCAAAGAAGGCGAGGATCGACGGCGTACTGTCGCCGGTCTCAGTGCCTAAAATTTGAATGAACGCCTTCATTTTGGAGACGTCGAGAGCGCGCAAAGAGGGGGGCGGGGACAAAAGCTTGCTCACTTGGCACTTTGCTTTTTTTTGGCTGCACTACAACGTCCAACTGTGTGTAACCACACTCAAATCTGGAAGCACGCTGCTTGAGGGTTCGAAATCACACCTCTCACTTCCTAATCACTTCCTATCCTCTCAAACAAGTCATGATTGAACCAAAGCGTTCCTGTCACCGGAGCAAATCGATTCAAGTTGAAAGCTTGCGCTAGCAGAGCACTACTCTGATGAGAGATGATCCCCCAGGTCCTTTTGAATGTCAAGTTTATTTACAAAGATGTGTGTGCCGAACTGAAATACATTATCATTAGTCATTGTACACCTGCTGAAAGTTCCATTTCAAAATCAAAATCATTTGTCGAACCAAGATCCAAAAAGACAACCAAAGAAAATCTACCACCATTCGCCTCAAGGTCGATTTGCTTCCTCTTTAACCTTAGCACCTTCCTTCTTCACCTGGACGTTTGAGGAAGCATTGCCGCCACTGCTTCCCTCGCCATCATCTGTTAAATCAATCACAAGACCCTTTTCCCACTTGGCATTCAACTTCTCCTTCTTCACTGTGGGTGGGGGCTCGTCATCATCCACCGTAAGGTCCACCACAACTGAACGAGTTGACTGCGACGATGAGGAGGACGACGACCCGACATTATCTGTTCTTTTCCGTTTGGCTGAGGGACCTCCGTGGTTAGGATCAACCCGTCTTGCAGAAGGCGCAGATGGACCAGAAACGTCTTGCCGATTGTTATCGACCGATCGTCTGTCTTGCACGGTGAGGGGCATTATGTCCAGGCATCGCAGAAGCTCTTTTGTTTGGCAACAAGTTGGAAGATTGGGCCGGATCCCAAAAGGAAAATAATGCCGTGAGAAGAAATGGGGATAGAAGGGGAAGCTTTTTGCAATAAATGTGCTTCCTTGCCTACCTTTGCTGCGATATTCGAAAATGAACGTTGCGATCGACACTGACCCAACCTCTCTTTCAGGCATCAACAGTCGAAGAAATGCAAGTCAGTTCAAATCTTGATGACAAGAAAAGGGCACGGAGAATGCTTTACCTGCCGTATGCGACCTCATTTGAACGAGATCCCGAAACTGGAGCTCCAAATCTTGGAAATACAAGATCGATGAGAAGAATGGAACAAGTTTACTCTTACTAGAGCAAGCCCGCAACGCAACTCACTGCGTGGTGTGGGAAACCAAAATTCCCTTTTTCTCCCGTTCATGCAACGTGGACACTCCACCCATCAAACTCAGATCGTTAATTGGTTTTCTGCCGGTTATTTCATATCGCCAAAACTCGACGCGAATAGTTCCTAGTTGAGTTGCCTGATTCTCTGTCGGTCGTGTGCGTGTAGTGTATTCTTCTTCATCGTCCGTCACAAGTCTGCGACAGTCCAGAGACAAGAAGTGGCAGTTTAGCCAGGTACGTCAACGGATCTGCATGCCGACTCTAGATCATTTGCCACCTAGGTTTCCCGAATATGAGCGGTTGAATCTGGGTCGCGTTTATCCGAACCCCTTGAAAAACGCGGGAGGAGGACGGGTTGATAAGCTGTCCTCGGGGGAGTTTCTGGCCGTCGATGGATATTCTTACGTGAAAAGATGGGCGGGATAAAAGTTCAGACCAATATCCAACTCCAAATTCAGGACAACTAGGGCAACTCAGTTGACTGGCTACCTCGCGCAAACAACCCACGCGGTTGGGTTGACGTTTTCTATGGTGGATTTCTTGCCCTCTTCGACGGCAATGAAGCACTTCGTTTCTTTTCTCTCCCCGGATTCTTCCACCTGATATTCGGGAAGCGATTGTCCATCGACGAGGACTCTGCATTGCATCGCATTGACACGCATTGCCAAGAGAACATTTGTGACACAGAAATATTCTGGGTTCCAATTCACCACGGGCAGACACAAGGGACTCAAGAGCACACATATCTTTGACACTCAGACCGAGAAATCGCTTCTCAAGGCCTTTTGCGGAGAGGACTAATTTCATGAGATTGATACCCCAAAAAGACGTTCCAGCATTTATTCATTTGTACAAGGCCTTTGTGCATAAGTGAGACACATTCGCCGAAGACTGTTGCGGGGCCGTCAACTCCAAGTTCATTTTCTCTATGGTGAAAGTCTTGCCCTCCTCGACAGCAACGAAGCACTTCGATTCTTTCGTTTCCCCGGATCGCTCCACCTGATATTCAGGAAGCGAATGCCCATCAACGAGTACTTTGCATTGCAACGATTTGAAGTGCATCTCGACTTTGGCAGGCAGTTTCCAAACAGGTTTCCACATAATTCGGTCTTTTGAAGATTCTGTACTGGGTTCTATTTGTAAGCAGAGTTGAAGTCAAGTTAGTTCTCCTGAACCGCTACCTAGGCCGTGGAGAAGTGCTTCATCTTTGGGTGGAACCTTTTGAGTTGAATCTACTCTCAGCGAAGAATCCGTGAGGACGAGCGCCGAGATTACATCGATTCTACTTTAGATTGCGGTCGAGTGAAGGATACAAAGGCAATTGCAAAATGATTGCAAAATGGTGTTCATTTTTTCACACACAAGGAGGAGTGTGTTGATTTCGATTGTCCAAAAGAGCAAAGTCCAAAGTGGCAAGAATGAAACATGCAAGGCGAGAGAGTGCAGAATAAGCCATATATCAGAAGGTGATAAAATTTCGAAGAGAAAGAAAAGGAGAGAAGGCGTGTGGATTCGGTCATCGGTTTTCCACTTTTACGGTCACCTCCCGTTCCGACTTGACCGACGTTTTCGGCTGTGATGTTGAGCTGTCATCATCGTCTTCAAGGGTTAGATCAATGAAAATAGACTTTGGAGCAAATGACGAAGAAGAGGAAGAGGCGGTTGTTGTATCGGCTGCCAACCGTTTTGAGGTCGCATGGCTCGTAGTGGACTTCCTTTTTGTTCCGACCGAGCAGATTATCACTTCATCATCGTTAGCATTTGACACAGACGCAGGCGTAGGGATGATGTTCATGTGTTGGAGCATTTCTGGAAGCGAAACGGCGGGTGGTAGTTACAAGTGATTTTAGTTTCTGGACATAGGTTGTAGGAGATCGATGGATACGTACGTAAGCTCCGATACTCGAACACCAAAGTTGCGTACGGGATTGTGTCAAGATAACTTCGGGAAAACTTTCCGTCAATATCATCATTTCCAAAAGCCGATTGGCACGCGAGGTGTCTCAACACTCACCGGCCTTTGGAGATCATTTTTGTAGAAGATGATCTGTCTTCGACCGGAGCTCCAAACCTGTTGGCCACGACCATCATAATCGTCGGGAAGTTATTACAAGTCCCCTCGCTCTCAATATGACAGACCACTCAAGGATTACTTACTCTATCAGGTGCGAAATGAATATACACTTCTTTTCGCGTTCGTGGAAAGTGGTAGTGAAATTCGGCGTAGAAAACGACGTTTTTGGTTCCTGGCCGTGATATTCATACGCCCAAAACTCGATCGTGATGCTACCCAAGCTTGCGGCCACTGTTCCGGAAAGTTTCGATCGCAGCGGATTGAACTCCTCGTCGTCGTCCGTAAGCAACCTGCGAAATGTTGCGGTTATCGCGAACGGAGGGTTGGTGGTGTTGAACGTGGCGATGCGACTGACAACACGACCCCCTAAGACTGCGACGGCTCATTTCTTCTGCGCTGAACGTAAGATAGCTCACCTGGGCTTGGCAAACAACAAGGGCTTTTTCAGCGTGGGACTGATGGACGGCCCATCGTACGTCAACGATCCAAATGGGTAGAGGTGCCAGCCTTCCACATTTTGGCCGTCAATTTTGATCCTAAGCGCGGGGGGTTGTCCAATCAGTCAGAGGAAGAGAGCAGGTGTAGATAATCAAAAAAGGACGGCCAACGCACCTGGCAATGGTGCTGGAGTTTTTGAGGTTTTTGATAGCTATGTTGAACGGCCTCCCGTCTTGCGCGACGACGTAACATTTTATGACCTTGTCATTATCCTCCGATACAGCGACTTGATATTCAGGAAGTGGGTTGCCGTCGAAGAGGATCGAACATTCGCATTCGTTTTGAAATCGCATGTTGAAATGGGGTCAAAGAATGAATTGTGATTGCTTTTCTGCCCGCTGTCCTGAGGTTTCTGGGTTTGCGTTGGGAATACAAGCGTAAGAGTCATGGTGCACGAAGATCCGAAGATCCATGAAGATCAGAACAGAGATGGTGTGCGGCAAGGCGAAACTTCAACCAGAACCCAGTAGCTAGCGCAAAAAAGAGTACATCGCATCCTCCCTCGAACGCATTGGCATGTTTACCTGATGTTTGCCCATCACAGAAAGGGAAGTAAGAGCACGTCGAATCCGTCTCCAGCGTCTCAAAACGTTCTCCATGGACTCTCCGAGTCGTTGTTCAGTTTGTTCAGCCTCGGCAGAAGAACTAGAAGACATACGGAGTTTGACAGCCAGGCAGAAGTATTCGGTTGATGGGTGTAAAGCACGCTTTCAAGTTTTTGAGTTTTGAAACGGATTGTGTCCGAATGAGCAAATGTTGCGACGTGGCGTCTCTGGTTCTGTAGTGTGCTGACTGACAAGTCCAAGTTAATGACTGTAAGTCTAAATCCAGTCCCATTTATGAAGCAGACCTGCTGGTCAGATGGATACTCTCTGAACTCTCTCAACATCTTGAGTTTGGTTTTAAGTCCCACCTTCACCTTTCTTAGTCCGACGAACCCTAATTGTGGAATGTGCAATCTAGGGTTTGTGGGGTATGGGGATTTGGGGTTCCACGCCCAACGTTGCCCAGGCCGTTGTCCATGTGCACGTACGCAGTCAAGAAGGGCACATTACGTTGGTCATAATGCAACCATGGCTCCCACAACATCAATACTGGATCTTCCTTTGGAGACCCTCTACCAAATATTTGTTGCCACCAACAGTCCAAGAACGGTGTACTCAGTGGTTCCCCGAGTATGCCGAACCTTCCTCAACGCCCTAACGTCGGTGAGCCTTCCAGTTGGCCTGCACATATCTTTGGAGGAGGGGTCGCCCCGGTTTGAATTGAAAGGCCGCGAACTGTGCCCTCCTGAAGAGGGAGCGTCAATGCGGACAAGCGATATCGGAACGAGGGGACCCGCGGGAACCGGTGGAGCTGATGGGGCCAACATAGGTGGTCTTGCTGGTGAAGGTCGCCCGATATTTTCCGGTGGTTTCATTAGAATGTGGGACTCGAACAAAGTTTCCTATTATGGGATCATCGTTCACGTTGATATCACAGTGTCGATGATAGCCAAGTTGAATGGGCAAGTGTTGAGATCCTGTGTGCAGACCGCTGTTGGGAACTTGTTTGGCGAGTTGTATCCTTCTGTGTCCACTGGTGTGGGGAGACTTTCAGTAAACGCGAGGTCACTTTGCCAGCTCGGTGCTTTGCAAAGTACCGACGACACCAACAACGGCAATAACAATACAGCCCCAGCAGCGCCAGTTTTGGGGAGTCAAACGCCTACACTTGGTGTAAGAAGCACGAGTCACACCTTTTCTCCATCAGATGTGAAGAGGTTCGTGGAAGCTTTCGATATTCTCCAACCTTGGGAAGTGAACCTGCTCGCAAACTCCAAAGAACATCTCAGATACTGCATGTGTCTTCTCCCGACGCCATCCGTCAAAGAGCTTTCTATCAGCCTTCACAACATCGCCGGGGACCTCACCGCCGAAGATTTCGGGTGGTCTTCAGTTACTTGTTCACGTTCGTCGACGGCATATCAGAGGCTTGAAACCCTGCGTCTGGAACTCATCGACGACGGCGGTGTCATCAGTCTTTTCGTCCACAAAGACATTTTCAGCAGCATCATGTCGCAATGCGCTTCCACACTCCGTCGGGTCGAGTTCCACGGAAACTTTTTGTATCATCACGGTGTGCCGTGCCAGTACGCTATCGACGCCCTCTCCGGAAGCTTAATTAAAGCCACCTCTCTTCGGTCAATTCACATCACTGCACCGTGGATGTTGACGGTCATCAGCCAAGATCAACTGGCCTCCCTTCTGCTTGGCCTTCCTCATCTTGAAGAATGGCATGTGGCCGCACAACTCCAGCCGGAATTTTGGGACTTGCTCCACGACAGCATACGTTCGAGGGTTGCCTTCCATCACCTACAGCAGCAGCTGCAGAAAAACGACCCGAATGAAGGTTCCGCATCTTCTGACACAAATGAACTGGGAGCAGCAGCTCCTGCGAAAACGAAGCCGGCCCAACCACACCTTGTTCTTCGAATTCAAAACCCTCCCCACGTCATCGGATCATCTTCACAGGGGTCACCGTTGTCATCTCCGCTATTACCGACGCCGACATTGCTAAAAGCCAGTAACCACCTTCCACCGCCACCCCTAAGTCATCTCCGGTCACTCGCAACATGGATGCCTCTCGAACCGGACACGTTGGGTCTCTTCATCCAAGGCATCATCTACTGCATGCCGAATCTCAAACGCCTCACGCTATGGCTTAATCGCAACTCCGTCCAACCCCTCACAAATAACGTATCGCACGAAGTGCTTATGAGGTCGTTCGAGAGGCTTGTGAAGAAGAGCAAGGTCGAGAGTATTGATGTCGAGTCGCTGCCTGCTGATGCTGTACCTAGCGCCACTCTGAACATTTTCAGAGGGCTTTTGAAGGTTATCTTTGAGAGGAATCATGGATCGTGACGGGATATCGGAAAACGGATTGGGGACTGCTGGATGGGCTGAGGGTCCATAAAATCTCAGGAGAAGGTTCGACCGCTGGACGGCTGGACGAAAAAGAGAAGGAAAACAACGAAGCGACAGCCGGTCAGGACCCTGTCGATAGTCACAGCCCTCTTTCAACATAATTGTTTTTGAAACTTGTGTTCTTTCACTATGACATTTGTAGTTCGTATTGATTTTAATACTTCTTGCCATCTGCATCTCATTTTTGTTTTTCCCCGTTTGGAACTGATACCTATTTATTGTCCTTATCTTTGTATTGGACGCTATGGGACGCATCTGAATCGACTCGCTTTGACTACAACTAGCGTGACCTCGTTGCATACATTCTCTGACTAATAACTAATACCAACTGCTTTACCGTCAATGAAAAGAGGATCTGGCATATTCCTATTGTTTGAACATCTGTTCACGCTCGAATCTCGCCGCGTGGTGCATCTTCCCCCCTCGGACGGCAATCTTGGCCGACCACATGTGGCGCGACGTGCTTCAGTTTCAGTCGGTCGTCCTCCACTGGCGTCGAAGTTCAGCTGAAGTCGGCAAAAGTAAACATTCCGCGTCCGTAGCGACGATCTCGTATCTATTCCACTTTTGATGTACTTGGCGAAGTCCAACCAAGTGTCCTCCTTGCTTGAATACTGTATCCCTCAGCACACACTCTACTACACTCTCCCTCAGCATTGTGCCTCTAAGCATCGTCCTGGGTTTGAAAAGAGGCCCGCGGTTGCTTCTATCTTATGGCAGCTCGCCGTGAGTTGCTTACATGGTCGAAGTATCTTGAAAGCCAATCCTCCTCCACCGTCCATTTTCCATTTTCGCAGCCATCAGTTTGTAGGAGGAAAACTGCAAGAACGTCGAATCACACTGGGTTACAAGTCAAATGGTCAACAAAATGAAAAGCATTAGGCTTCCCATAACGAGATTTCTATCACCATCGCCAAGACAGCATATCATCCGCGCCAAAATGGTGGAGCAGGAAACTTCCCGAACGATGGCAAGCGGAACAACTGCATCTCGTCAAGACGAGTTCGTCATCACCGCAGCCGGTGAGTGCAGCGGAGGTTCTCAGCCTGATCAAGTATTATCATGATTATATGTCGGATTCTTGAATTCCAATCCTCTCTTCTTCGGTGTACGCACACACGTCACGTCTCTCAACCGGTCGCGTTTCGGAGGAACAGGCGACGTGATGTTGGGTCGTCTGGTCGATCAGGTGCGGCACATACGTACATTCCTGGACGTTCAATGATAGGAATTACTCACCTTTCATCCTTCCCTTCACAAATTACCCTTCCTTCTCCAACACCAGATCCTTCCGTTCCACGTACGCCATGAAGAAGACGAGATGCATGCCCGATATTTCAAGGCTCGATGGCCCGAGCTTCGCGACAATGTCGGATTTGAGTATCCATGGGGTGAATTGATCAACTATTTTCGTGAGGTGTGCAGAAATTCTGTTCCAAATCCGTTTCCATCTCCTTGTTTCCATATCTCGTCGCCAATGCTTAACTCAAACCACCCTACTCCTTGTTATTCAAATCTGAAAGTCGGATCTCAACATCATCAACCTCGAAACCGCCGTCACGACGCATCCAACCCCATACCCCAACAAAACATTCAACTACAGGATGCATCCTGGAAATATCAATACCCTCCTCGCTGCGCGCATCGATTACTGCTCGCTTGCAAACAACCATACCCTCGACTTCGGTGTGAGAGGGTTGGTGGAGACTGTCGAAACCTTAGAACGAAGTGGGATCGGTTTCGCTGGTAAGAAAGATTAAAACGTTTCGACCAGCCCCCCTCCTGACGATATTCCTCACTTTGACTTTCATCTTCATATTCCACCACATCTCGTTCACCTTCTCTGACACATCCACAAGGTTGTGGCGAAACCAAAGAGCAAGCACGAAACCCGTACATCCTAACAAGAGGTGGAATCCGCTTCGCCTTTCTGTCTGCCTCCGATCATCCATCCGAATGGAGCAGGTTTCCCGAGTTTCACTTCGTCAACACACATGATCCCGATTTGGACGTTTTGGAGAAACTCATAGATGTGGCAAGGAGGAGTGCTGATGTCGTCGTTTTCAGGTGGGTTTTGCTTCTTCCGTGCTGTAATTCATCTTTGGCCCCTCAGTCAACGATTTGTTCTTGGCCCTTTTTTCGTGCATTGACCCATATCTGGTGGGCATCATCGCCATCATCCATTTCGAGCAGTTTCCACTGGGGACCGAACTATGCTTGGGGTAACGTACAAATGCTCCAAAGAGATCTTGATTACATAACATGAAAAAAAGGCGGACTCAGAAGTGTGTTGGGTTGTTCTTCGTCCGAATGGTTCTCACATAGATCGCGATTGCTGGAGCTAATCTCCATGTTTCTTCTTTGACCAAACCCCACCATCACCTGCCTGTATCTCCGGTTTTCTCAAATCGCGAAAAAAGTACCACACCCGTCCATCCGCAGACTCGCTCACTGGCTAGTCGATCATGCTGTCGATATTGTCCACGGCCATAGTTCTCACCACATTCAAGTTGAGTTGTTCGAGTTCAGAAGAGAGTAGGGGGAGAATGATTCGCTGAAACCGGGGCAAACACTTATCTTCTCTTTTTTACTCATCGACGTTGAAATCAGGGTATCGAGATATACAAATCTCGACCTATCCTCTACGGTTGCGGCGATTTCGTAGACGACTACGCCGTAGATCCCGAATATCGTAACAATCTGGGGTTTCTCCACCGGCTTCACTACCGTCGCGACCAGCAGCCGTCAACGTCATCACAGAAAGGGTCTACGTCGGGGCCCGGTAGAGCGCCAACGTCAGCGTCCAGGGCGGTATCACCGCAAGACGAAAAGATGCACCTGGATTACATTGAGTTGATACCCACCCGCATTGAAAAGTTTCGGGTGCGCAAGGCAAAAGTTTCTCCGGCGCCGGGTGCACGAGGTATCAGTGGTGCTGGTGAAGATGAAGCTGGTTGGCTTGCCAGCACTATGACGGAGCTGTGTCAGGGACTGGGCACCAAGGACGTGAAGACACTTGAGGATGGAAGGCTGATCATCAATGTTTCTTCTTGAGCAAACGAGACTAGGTGGGGCGTTGGTATGGGACAATCTGGGTGTTGGACGCTGTTTGCTGAAGAGATAATCTGTGAGTGGTGCCTTTGTCGGCGGTCGCCTCAAACAAAAACAAAGGAACTGTAAATCATGCAAGGAAGAGGATTGGGCACAAAGATGTTTAGAAACACCTCTGCTCCAGTTATTGGCATCGTTTTGCATCTATGATTGCACTGACTAAGATGGTTTTTGTATTTCATGCGTAAAACAAAATGAATGGGGCGATAAATTAAGTGTCGAGAAGAGAAAAGGAAAGAAAGTTGTATACACGCAAGACAACCAGATGCTGGGCAGCCGCGCTCCCTCGAGGAGGAAACCCTCCCAATCCGTCTAAACAAACGAGCAACCCCCTATCCCTTGCCCACTTCCATCGTTGCTCGCTTGCCACAAAATCTAGAAAAAAAGATCAAAAAGCAACCTCTCGCACGAAAAACAACAATGTGGACAGGATTGGAAGAGAAGAACCAACGAAAGAAGCGTGAGGATCGATCGATCATCACAAGGTTCATCCCCTTTTTCACTCTATACGCCATTTCCCATCCTCCTCTACCGAGATCTTCACCCCTCCCTCATCCACCTCCAAAAAGAAACCGTCAAAATACTAAACAAGCAATCCAAAAGCCCCTCCACGTCCAGCAAATCCGTTCCATTGTGCCCTCCGCATGCTGTTGTCTTCGAAGACGCCCCAACCGAAGAGACCATTACAATATCGTACACTTTGCGCCCCCGACCTTCTTCGTAAATGGATTATCCGCGAATTGCGGGAGGGTAGGTTGCGTGAGCGGGTCTGCCGTTGAGGTGACGTACGAGACCAGACTTTCAATCCATTTATTCAAAAAAGAAACCAATAAGTGATGAGAAGGGAAACTTTGTTAGTCAAGTTCAGCAAGGAATCGCTGCTGCTGAACAAAGCGGAGTTCCATATAGCAGAAGGTGGACATCCTTTTCCCGTATGTTTCCACTCTTTTTCTCATGATAGAAAAGCCGGAAATACTCACACTTTGCTCGCTTCTGACACCTTGATTCTCGGCAACGCTTCTTCTTGCCTTAACCGCTCGTTGAGCTGGAGGAGTTTCTGCAGTTTCAATTCTGACATCTTTTCGAGGAGTGATTACCCGTAGGTCGTGAGCTCTGAGAGTGAGAGTGGTGAGAGAGGACCGAGGTGGAAGTTGCGGTCGAGTTCGGATTGTTATCGGACCGCGAAGGGTTACGAGCCGTCTAGTCTGTGGATTTGTTTCCAATTATTGAGTGTGTGTGGTTTCCCGCGGTGGGTGAGAAGACGTAGACCGAATGCGGAAAATTGGAGTAAGAGAAAACCGGAAGATTGCGGCGTTGCGGGTTCGTTGCGGCCGTTGGTATATCGATCGTCAAAGACGTGGAAAAGTTCAGTGGGGACAGTTGGTAAGTTTGGGTCAACAACTTGGACAATGAAGCGATACAGCGATAGTTGCTACAAGCACATAAGTTCAAGACGAACAATACACGTCCTGCCGCGCTCCCATTCATTCCCATCACTTGGGTCAGAAGCCTCCATGCCGTGCCAAGAACATTGTTCTGCGTGTGAGTGCATGTTCGAATCCTGTTCACGACCTTTCGCTCACAAAGTTCGAGCGAAACCACACACCAGCCCACCAATAGACTCCAAAGGGATCACTTTGAGCTGATGTCTTGCTCAAATCTACGTCGGAGGAAAGCCGAACTCCTTCCGCCACAACACCCATCTCCCAAATTACGGATCCGCCACCCACAGCTGGTCAACACGAGGACGAGGTGGTGTGCACCAAAAGCACGCCTTTCCTTCTGATTAGGCACAGTTAGGTTGATTCAGTAGGGTTCGAGGGAAGAACTGGACGTTTTCGCCGCCGCTGTGGCTCCGCGACCTACCCAACTGTCAGAACTGGTCACGAACTAATCACGCATGGTCAAACAATAACCTCCGCCTTCTCCTCCGCCAAAGATTCCCAACCCAGCCCGCGGACCAAACACCTTCCGATCTGAGATATGATCGTTGAGGGAATAAAGAAAGACACTGTGCGCAAGCACTGTGTGGGGACGTTTACCTTTTGGTTCTGATTCTCGAGAGGGATCAAATGGCAAACACAAGAAGCTGAAACTGGAAGTCGACGGAACTGTAACGATTCGAGAGGAGGATTTGGTAGACTTGACGAGTGAAGGATAGCTTGAGTCGGGTTTGGGAGCGCACGCGGCACAAGGCAGATTGTCAGTCACGTAAAAATGTGGGATTTGGGGATTGATTTTTGGTGGTTGTGGTTGCGTGATTCGATTCGCAGGTGCTGAAAATCAAAACACAAGAATCAAATCCCAACAAACAACGAATTCCTACAAACAAACACACGCGACGAGGCTGTTGTGTTGATTCTTTCAAGTTCTGCTGCCCGATCACCCGACTCCCCGTTCGATCATTCCTTCGCCTCCGCCTCGTCGCCCGTGAATTTATGTGTTCTTCGGAGTTCCTTGACAAGGTTCTTCGTTTGTAGGTCGTTCTATTCAGATACATGCATAGATGACGGAGAGCCCGGAAGGTGAAATCATGTTGGAGAAGAGACCGCACGTATCAGCACATGGATTCCGTAGACTTATCACAGTACGGCTGCAATGAACCCTTTCTTCACATAGCAGTAGTAGCAGTCCGCATAATGCGTCATAAAACCCAACTTTATCAAATACATGGTCTATTTGCGAATCAATAAATACAAGTTCATGCCAACATTGATGTCCTGAAGTGCACGATAGTCTCCGGCCAAACACATAAGCAGACCCCCAAACGATGCATATACAGATCTGATGGACAAAGAACCGGAAAAAAAATATGATTAGAATCTCATTGTAAGCACATCCTTTTCCAGTCCACGCCAACCACCATGCAACCGCTGTTCTACAATTTTATTCGTCTACCGAGCCCTACTTCCTCCTCTTCCTCCACTCGAACGGGCACAATATAAAAGTGATTTAAACTTACACTTTAGATCCGCCTGTATCGTCGAACTTGAAGACTTTGCCATGCATAACATAATCAAAGTCGTCTGCCAAAGTCTTTTTAGAAGTCACTGCTGTCGCACCCCGACCCGTCCCTGCATTCGTCGCTGCAGATGCACTAACGTCCCTCCAGGCTTCCCTATCGTTCGGACCACCGTCTGTTATGGATGTCGCCAAAACAATGGTGAACTTTTCCGCAGCGGACATGGGATAGATTTCCGAGTTGATATCGAGTGTCAGTTCCATGTCGATATTCTCACTCGTGGCAACGATGCGCGAAACTTTGGAAAGCGAGCCCACGAAATATCAGTTGGAGTTCATCAAACACATCGAAGCTCAACAAGTGTGGATCACCTCTCGCAAAAATACACCAGAAAGATAACAAAAGCAACATTAATGGAATCACGGACATATCACACCTTTGTCAAACTTCTTCCCATGAGGGTCGACGTCTGTCACTTCGAAAATGTCTGAATATAGTTGCACCTGAGTGACAAACACAGGAAGGAACAGTTAGTTTCGAATAAATCCATTACTTCCGAAAATCAACACGTACACCTCGCTCGGACATTGAGATATATTTTGCCAACGATTTGTACGGGGAATGACCAGAGCCGTGTTGGCAACGCCAGTTTGAGCGCGGCGACTCACCTTGGACATTTTGAGGAGCAATGTTGTGTGCAACTCGGTGACACTTGAGGTGCTTTTGTGGTCGTTCGTGCAACATCAAGTGCCAAGTCAACCATCTTTTAGAGTAGACATTGACGCTCTTTTTGGTAGTGAAAGTGTTTGAAGTGGGGCGCCAAGTCAAAGTATGTATTGAGTCAAATCAGTCAAGAAAGTCAAGAACCCAGTGAACTCGAATCCTCTTCACGACTTTCACGTTCTTCAGTTACTTCTTGTAGAATGTTTGCCACTTTTGCCCGAAATTTCTCTAAAACCAAACTTTGACCTGCTGTGTTAAAAAAGTCGGTTTGGGGGCAGGTTTGGGGGATCACTTGTGCGTAAGGCATTCAAAGTCTGTGAGCAATAGCGATGCCAAGGTATTTAGGTGAACATCAGTGCTGAACGCAGGTTACATATGAGCAGAATTTGTTGAGTTGGTCCGAAGCCTGCTAGCACTACTGGCTGAAAACCTGCTCGTAGCTATAGGTAGTTCTGCGGGGCAAGGGCGCCGCACTAGAGAGGACATAAAAAAGAATCGTTCATTCACAAGGCCAACCATCGACTACCTGAAAACGAAAAACGAAAAAGACCTGAAAATGAAAAAGAAGATAGAAAGATCGGTGGCACACACCCCGTTCCATAACACCGTAGTAGCGCGAAAGGTTCGTCCTAAACCCCCCTCCGTCCTCCAAAATGGAAAAGTGTAAGTGTGTGCTTTAGTGGCGAAGACAGCCAAAGAACATAAAACAAAACTTGCACAATTACCTTCTGATTACGAAAAAATGCTTCTCAGAGAAAAATAGTTGAATAAGTGCTGCACCCCTGGTGGGGATCGAACCCACGACCTTTGGATTAGAAGTCCAACGCGTTATCCACTACGCTACAGGGGCCTGTTTGTATGTCTCGAATAAAATTTTATAAATTCACTAGCGCGACTTTCTCGCATTTTCTTACATTTAATCGTAACTGTACTACTAGAGTCGTGCTTGTACCAGCCCTACATTTTCAAACTCCGCTATTTGTGGAGTTGGATTTCACCATCGCCGCCGCCTTCGCAAGCACATGCGTCTTCAACGATACCCCCGACAAAAAGAAAATAAGCGCGACGATGCCAGAATCGTCCACCAGGTCCACCAGGTCGCGCTCTTACCAGGAAAGGAGGAAATCAAGAGAGACGACACACGGGACTGTATGGCAAGTGGCCTGATACATGACGAGACCTTCGCTGTCGGGTGAATATGTTCGACTTCGTTGATCAGACGACGAACCTCCGTGCTTCCAGAAAGTGGAGAAAGCTTGCTAGTACGCCAACGCAACGCTTTCACCGTCACACCCGTGAACCTCTGACAGCTAACGTTTCCCGCCAAAAAGCATCATCCCCGAACACACGACGTCTTTCTTCGTCTTCCAACACCCCATAGCCAATACCCTTTGATACCCCCATCACACCCATTCATTTATTGAAGCGGAGTTCGAAAAGTGTAACACAACTTTTAGGCTTTCCAATGCCACTCACGTTGCAACTTCCAAGAGCTTTTCCCCAGATTTTACTATGCTGCTTTTTGCCCTGGCGGCTACTTTTACTATCAATATTGTTCCCTTCCATTCATCATCAAATTTCGCCTTATTATCTTCGTACATTGTGCTCAAGGATTCGGTCCCTTCATGTCACCCTGGGCCACTACTGCCCATCGCTTTTGAGTTTCATAAACTGCTTGATTGGTCGAATGGGCGCCGCCCCCTTGGACAACTCCAACCTTGCCTTGAAATCATGCAGGTCCTCCCCGACAACAAGATTGTTCCTCGCTAAAATCTCGTCGATTAAAGCTCTCTCGCCTTCCGTCCCCGGAGAAGGAAGCACCTCTTCCCCATTTTCTGCTCCTTCTTCCTTTTTGGTCACTGCATTCTCCACTGTCTCCGCCGCAGCTTGTGTTGGCGCAATTGTTGATGATGTGAATGATGATATGGGTCCGACCTTCTTCTGGCTTCTCATGTGGACGCTTAGCTTCTTGCGGTGTGGATTGAGAATGCCACCCGACGACTTCACATCTTGAACGCTGAGGTGAGTGTCGAAAAATGCCATAAGTTCGTCACGGGTGATTGTCTTCACTCTCTCTGCATCGTGAAGATGCTCCGAAAATCCGAGATACCGCGAGTTGACGTGGGCCCACAAGCGTCGGGATTCTTGGGCAAGGTTCTTGTCTTTTTCAAGATACCGCGAGATGAGCGCGGCTTTGTGCTTGGAAAACTCCTCGTCGGTCATTTCGAGCAGGTATGTCTATTGAAGAGTTTGAAGGTCCGAACATTGTGTGGGCCGGCATGTGAAATCGGAATCGATATGTTAGTGGAACAGATCTCGTAGGATACAGATGCTCGATCCCGACAAGAACCCCCCCTCTCCTCCTATTTGAATGTGGAGCATGATTCACTTACCCGCATTTTCCTTAGGAAAGACTCGATCCGGCTCTCAACGTACAACGGATCTCGTTCGCTCTGAATGATGACTCTGAATCCGATAACACCCGTCTGCTTCCGCAATCCACTGAATACCATGTACCCTAGTAACCAAGGCCAGATCACGAAAGGCGTTTAGTGAGACAACTGAAGCCCCTTCAACACTTGGAAAGCGTTTCGCCAGCGACTGTACGACATTGGGAAAAAGACATACCAAGCTGCTCCTTAGTTCTCAACTGGTCAAAGCAGGGCTCGCGTACAATCTGTGCAAACAAGCTCGATAGTGCTCTCACATCCCCGTCTTCATAGTCGCCCAACTGAAGATAATACTCGATGGCTGAGTTGAGGTTTTCGGCGTTCGGAACTTGCCGGATGTGGATGAATGATTGACCTGCAAATAGGAAAATCGATGTGATGTGAGCGAATGGAAACATGTGTGCAATATCGGGTTGACGATCGATTGAAGAATTGCAGTTCAGACAAGGCCGGACAATGCGGAGTGTTCATCTACTATCCCGAACCTGGTCGCAGCAGTTGTGTCCTCATACTAGGGAAGCGTTGGAACATGGGCAGAGGCCTTGGCTTGAACGCATCCTCTACGATTTCTGCTAGTTTCAAGGCATCCTCTTCCTCCATATTGCCATGCACCATCCCCTCAATGTGAATTTGCGACAACAGGGGTGGGATGAAGGCGGCGATGTCTTCAGGTCGGATTCCATCTATTTTGTTGAAGAGAGCGGAAAGAGTTCGAGATTTGTAAGATTACAAGTTCACGTCACAAAACTCGAAACTCTGTGCAGAGATTGATCCACCCGCGCGACAAATCTTCTGTACTCACTTTCTAACTCTCGCAGTTTCTCGTCAGTGTGCCAAAGCAGCTCCTGCGTCATGTAGCTGACGTAATACATCGCATGCATGTGTGGTGAATCAAGCGACCAGTTTCTGTAACTCCGCATAAGCTTTCATTTGTTCGTTTCCGATTATTCATTTCAACACATTGATGTGTGTACAACAGGCGGGAGATGCGAGATATTAGTAATGTGCTCCTTCATGTTCGTAAGGAGACGACGTGAAATTCATAAAGGACGGGGGGGGGGGGGGGGGGGGCGGGTGAGGTGGGGTCGCGATAGGGGTTCGTCCCATGTGGCATGGTTTAGGGACTCACCCAACACCAACCAAAGGAAAAAAC
>JADGJF010000278.1:0-25541 GCA_027596845.1 Quaeritorhiza haematococci | reverse complement strand
GCCCGCCACCCCACCCAGGCGCCCCGGACGGATGGATCGATGCGAGGGGGGGGGAACAAGATGGCACCGCACTTTTTCTCTAAGTCCGACGGTTCTGACGAGCGGCAGGGACTCACCTGTGTTGTGTGGATTTCCGTGTGTGTTGTAGTCACGAACAGACACAAGGTTCCAAAGTGCAAAGTGATCCTGTATCACCAAAAACGCTAGCCGTACGACGTTGGACCACTCTGTCACACTTTTCCTCACAGCCAATCAAGGCGAGACTGCAAACCGAAAGAACTTAGGCTATTCTCATTCGGCAACCCATACCGGCACAACCTTGCGTCGAGAACAGGTGAGAATTGCTGCCCCCGCCGGTCGCCGCGGCGTCTCTGCACCCATCCTCCCCATCCAACGCGTCTTTTCGTCTGCATTCCCCCCATCCATCCATCCATCCACCCACCCATCCATCCGATTTGTTGAGTGTTCCGCCGTCGAGTTTCTGCTGTTCTGCATTCTCGCTGCATACTGTCGGCAAACTTGTGCTAATTTCATCCGCCCCATCTGGATTCAATCCTCAGTCAAAATGAGACACAACAACCAGTTGCCGAACCAGCACTTCCGTAAGGACTGGCAGTTGCGTGTTAAGACATGGTTCGACCAGCCCGGCCGCAAGAAGAGGAGACGAGTTAACCGCATCAAGCGCGCTGCCACCATCGCCCCCCGCCCCATCGATGGTCTCCTCCGCCCCGCCGTCCGGTGCCCGACCATCAAATACAACACCAAGCTCCGTGCTGGGAGGGGTTTCACCTTGGCTGAACTCAAGGTCATTGTCGTTGTCTGGTTGGCGCAGTGTGTGGTGTGGATTCAGCGTTGGGGTGAATGGATTGGGGGACAGTGACGGAGGAGAGTTGAGAGGATTGCTGGCTGGTTTTCATTCAGTACCGGCTGGAGATGAGGATCAGGCCCTTACAACCCTATTCGTGCCCAGGACGTCCATTTAAACGTTCTCCGTCTTGCCAATTACAGGAATCCGGTATCCGCCGCAAGGAAGCTCTCACCATCGGCATCGCTGTCGACCACCGCCGCAAGAACCGGTCTGTGGAACACATGCAGGCCAACGTCCAGCGCTTGAAGGAATACAAGGCCAGGCTCATTGTCTTCCCCAAGAAGGCCAACAAGCCTAAGAAGGGTGACGCTGACGTATGTATTTAGGATCGTTTCCGCGAGTGGAAGGGTTCGAGAAACAGCGATGACAACATTTGTCAACTGGTTGCAAAGTGGATGCGGGAGGACCTTTTTTTTTGCTTGTCTTTTCTCCAGTTGGGTCCTGACCTGCCATTGGTTTCTTCCGTTTTGCTCTCTTCTTGGATCAGGCCGCCACCGTTGCCACTGCTACCCAATTCACCGGCCCGATCATCCCCATCACACAAGACAAGCAAGCCATCTCTGAGGCAAAGATCTCTGGACCCGTCAAGGTTGCTGCCTACAGAACTCTTCGTATCGCTCGCTCTGACAAGCGTCTTAAGGGTGTCAGGGAAATCCGTGCTAAGGAGAAGGCGGAAGAGGAAGCGCAGAAGAAGAAATAAAAATATTTGTTTAACTCCCCTCCAAAAGCATTTAGAATTCTTTTTATTTCTCGTCTGTATACTTCGTCTGGGTCTTTGAATAAATCGGAGCTGAAAAAAGCTGTGGTGAAGATGTGTGGAAGGGCGAGATCTTGGTTGATTCTTGATCGGTGGGGCATGAAAATGAGTGGAAGGGTACCTTTGACGTCGATTCTTAGTCTGCTAGTCTGCGCGCGTGTATGGAGGAATGGGAAATGAGAATGGTAATGAGCGAGACGGAATATATTCGGTCGTCGCCCTTCTGGTCATCAAACAACACGACTGTCAGGCTGGCCGTGAACAAGACCGCGACCTTCGTCACTAACGAAGGTAAGTGACCGTGATGTGAATGATCTCGACGATTTGGTCCCATTTCTACCTTTTCACCACTTTTTCACTAGGTAACCTCTATATCAAAAAACTTGGACTATACAAAGGGCTTCCCCGAATTCCCCGACGCAACCTATCTATACATCACAGAATCACATACAGTACAGCATCATGCAGCATCAGAAAAATATGTAGAGAAGGTAAGGGAAAGAGCAGGGGCATAGAGGAGGGCATAGAGAGAATAGACATCAGCAGCAGAAAGCAGCCCGATCGGGTAAACCCATAATATACAACGAAGTCGGAAAGAGTCGGGTAAAGCGTTCCAAGACATAGCGAGCGTGAACGAATATGAGTATGGAAGCGATCCCCCGCTGTCTTGGCCGGTTCCAACAACGCTTGCAAGGGTCAATACCCTTGGTTCAGAAACCGTATACCGCAACCACAAAGCGAGCGCAGCCTTCGATAGGAAGTGGTCGTAAGAAATGAAAGGCAGGATCCAACTCTGTAAGTTCAATCCATGTCGTATTTCTATGTATGAGATTGAGTTGGAAAGGGAAAAGGGATGAAAGTATTAACGCTTCTGGGCAAAATATATGGGTCTCCGTGGTTCCATAGCAGCCGCAATGTCATCAACTTCAGTCTCCGTAATTGCGAACTGGGTCTTACCTTCTTCCATATCCATTGCATGGAAACCATCTGTGCCCCCTGCTTTTCGGCCTCCCTAAACCACTTCGCCGCCATTCTCTTGTCCGCTTTTACACCATCGCCTCTCAAGTAACACTCGCCCAATTCCACCTGCGCATCCTTATCCCCCAACTGCGCGGCCACCGTCAAATAATACGCCGCGGTCGTCTTGCTCTTCGGAACCCCCCATCCTTGCTTGAATGAAATCGCCAACTCATAAATAGCAAGCGTGAGTTCGTGCGTGGCAATGCTCTTCAGTGTGGCGGTGTTGAGGCCCTGGAGTCCATTACCGCCAGCGTGGAGGTCACCAATCGCAGATTCCGCAGAACGTTGTAATAGTTTCACGGCGAGCTTTTCGTCTTGAGTGACACCCCAACCGTGGCGGAGGCACATTGCATACAGGAAGAGACCTAATGGGGAGCCTTTTGAGGCGGCGACGGAGAAGAAGTATGCTGCGAGTTTGAGTTGGTTCTTGTCGTGGTAGAAGATTGCAACCATGAGAGGGTCGGACTTGTCGACATCTTCGGGTATCGGGGGAGCGGCTTGGAAGAGGCCGGGTTCTGGGGCAGGGAGAGGGTTTATCGGCTCATGATTATCTGCGACGTTGTTTAGTTGGAGCTGTGAAGAGCCCTCTTTGCCGAACTTGAACATCGTTTCGGTTTGGTCGTCGTCGCGTCCGTGGGATGTTTGGGTCAGTTGATAGTGGCTGGGTTATTTTGGGCTGGTGTAACTTTGAAACAGTCGGCGTTTTGAACACTCTGTTGTCATGTGAAACTCCAACACCACTCAAAAAGGAAGTTAGAGATGTTTGGGCAAAGAATATTCCAAATGATGATGTTCCATATATTATTGTAGGGTTTCTCGTGGTTTCTCTAGATAAAATGTGTAAGAACTCTGTACAGCACGGTGCCAGAGAACTCCAATGAAAAGAATTCCAATATGTGATGAGATCTCTACCAAATTTACAGTGACCCGATTTCTGTTCTTCAATCCGTATCCGACGTGTGCAGATGCACCCACTGACCTTGTTGCTCGTCCGCAGCGGTGAACCCAATCATATAAGCGACAACATCGTCCTCACCAACCCACCCTTAAAGTTATGCAACGGATGTGACGTCTTCTGTAGCCTCCTGAAACCTTCCTGTATATGGATAGGTTGCATTGGCGTTTGCTCGTCGTTCGATTTTCCAAACAAGTAATTCTCATCTTCCAATCCGGCGTTTCTTCTGTCCTCTTTGGCTCGCTCCTCCTTTTCCTTGTCTTCCCACTCCTTTTTGACCATCAGTCCGTATTCAGTGAGTCGAGAGACGATTTCATAGCCAAGGAAACCGAGAATGTCAATCACGTCTGAATTGGCTTTGTTGTCATAGTATCTATGGAATTGTTTTCGGTGGTAGAGCGGATGGAGGGAAACCAAGTTAGAGTACCTCAGACAACATGCAATTATTCATTATGCCAGAACGTATGTTTTTCCACCAAAACTACATTAAAACTCACTGTTGCATCTGACACCAGTCTCGGAACCGCTTTGTCTTCTTGAAAGTGAAGGACGCTTGCCGGCACTCTGAATAATAGATATATTCATCTTTCGTCATCGTCCGCGTGACTTCATCGGCGAGCTGGTTTGAAAGCGCGAGGACAATTATTGTGAGTTGAAGTTGTCTTCATCTTCTCTCTTGAAAAACGCATGTCATCTGAAATGCTCCACAATGCAATCAAACCTCACCCGCAGCCTGTGGATTTGATCCTCGTAAGCTTCACGATCCTCTTCGTCATCTTCTTCCTCCTCCTCATCGCTCAGGACGGAGCCGAGCGCATTGAACAAGTCCCATGAGAATTTGACCTTCATTTTCTTGACTTTCATCGGTTTGTCTAGACTTGGATGAAACGGGAAAAACCGTATTTCCGTAAATCCACTGCTTGTCCCACTAATCCTGCTCATTTGAGCAAAATGACATGACGTACCTCCACTAGCTCCACCTTCCTCCATAAGCTCCTCAGCATCCGCTGCCCCCGCCCCTCCGTCCCGGTCTTTCACATTTTTCCGTACGTCCTTCCAACTGAGAAACATTCGCATACGGTTGACCTTCTGTCGGTCGTGACGAATCAGAAAAATGAGATCCTCCGCACTCAAGTATCTGGACCCGCGTTTTTGGGCTTGCTGGACAGCTTGAATCAGCTGTGAGTGGAAGAGATGATGAGAATTCCGGAAACTATTCGGATAAGAAACGGCATTGTCCACCACTGAAACGGACGCATGGCATACTGCCTCAACTTATTCGCCACATTAGTTTCAATTTTCCCTTTTCGATTTTAGGATAGAAACTCACAATTTCAATAATTTGGGCCCTCGTAATTTCCTCCACCAGCTGTGTCGTTTCCTCCAAAGGTTCAGCAACCTCCCCGAAAACGAACATCATCTGCTGGATTTCGCTCTGGTCAATAGTCACAATCGGAAGGTTAGGACTCGCCTCCAACAAATTCACACTTGCCGACCTGCCGCAAAGCGAGAAGAAAGAGACTTCTCAAACAAACAACACTCACCTGGTATTTGTATTTGTTGGCATCCTTAGTCGCCGCAAACGATGGGGTGCGTATATATTTTTAATGGTCGTGGGTATATGAAAACGAATAATCGCAACAAGAAGCTCCAGGCATGACCAAACATACCTGTTTGCTCGCCATGGTTTTACAGCATTCGAGGTGTTACAAATTTGAAGTTCAAGTTCGACTAAAACCCAAAACCTTGTCGCCGCGATACAGGTGCAAGGCGGCGTCGCCGGATGTCAAGCGAAGGATGATGCGAAAGTTACCGGCGTACTTCACATCCTGTTGACGCTATCACCTCTAACGACCCTTGCAAGCGTCGTTGGAACGGCCAAGACAGCGGGGGATCGCTTCCATACTGATATTCGTTTACCCTCGCAATGTCTTGGAACGCTTTACCCGACTCTTTCCGACTTCGTTGTATATTATGGGTTTACCCGATCGGGCTGCTTTCTGCTGCCGATGTCTATTCCCTCTATGCCCCCAACTATGCCCTGCTCTTTCCCTTACATATTTTTCTGATGCTGCATGATGCTGTACTGTATGTGATTCTGTGATGTATAGATAGGTTGCGTCGGGGAACTCGGGGAAGCCCTTTGTATAGTCCAAGTTTTTTGATATAGAGGTTACCTAGTGAAAAAGTGGTGAAAAGGTAGAAATGGGACCAAATCGTCGAGATCATTCACATCACGGTCACTTACCTTCGTTAGTGACGAAGGTCGCGGTCTTGTTCACGGCCAGCCTGACAGTCGTGTTGTTTGATGACCAGAAGGGCGACGACCGAATATATTCCGTCTCGCTCATTACCATTCTCATTTCCCATTCCTCTATACCCGCGCGCAGACTAGCAGACTAAGAATTGACGTCAAAGGTACCCTTCCACTCATTTTCATGCCCCACCGATCAAGAATCAACCAAGAATCTCGCCCTTCCACACATCTTCATACCACAGCTTTTTTCAGATCCGATTTATTTCAAAGACCCAGACGAAGTATACAGACGAGAAATAAAAAGAATTCTAAATGCTTTTGGAGGGGAGTTAAACAAATATTTTTATTTCTTCTTCTGCGCTTCCTCTTCCGCCTTCTCCTTAGCACGGATTTCCCTGACACCCTTAAGACGCTTGTCAGAGCGAGCGATACGAAGAGTTCTGTAGGCAGCAACCTTGACGGGTCCAGAGATCTTTGCCTCAGAGATGGCTTGCTTGTCTTGTGTGATGGGGATGATCTGGCCGGTGAATTGGGTAGCAGTGGCAACGGTGGCGGCCTGATTCAAGAAGAGAGCAAAACGGAAGAAACCAATAAGATGGATCTGGATCTTTTTACTTGTATCATTGGCTGAATGGGACCATTTTGAAATGTCCATGTCCCAAAATACGAAGCGCCTGAATATGCAAACAATTTCGAGATTTCTAGCGTTTTTTAGGAAATTTTGGGCTCTTCTTGCGATCACCCGATAATCACCGCACGAAAGCTTTTCTGCTGAAAATACGTCCCAATCCCAGTCCCAATCCTCCACCTTGAGCATTTGACCGCATGTTCCATCTTCCATCGAGTGAATGAATTTTGGAAAAAGACGAGTGCCGCGCTGTAAGAACAATAAACAAGCAATTCATCTAAAAACATTTCGATTTTTTTATGACCTCCAAAGCTCGTAAACAATCAGGTCATCATCATTTTTTATTCACAAACTTGTTGTCAAAAAGAATATGCGGTCCACATGTTCCCCCAAAGAAAAGGAACCAAAAACTGTACATTTTTTGTGTTTGGGGGGGGGGGCTGGGGGGCAAAGGGAAAATGCTAACTTACTAGGTTCTTCGTTGCTAACAACAACCAAAACACTATTTTTCATGAATGGCCCTCAAAATCGCTACAGAAAAATGGGAGGGAACCAAAGAACAGGTTTGACCGGTAGGGTGGGAAGGGGGGTATTCGGTGATGAGAAGAAAGAGGATGGAAGAAAAAGCAAGAAAAAATGAGGAATCAAAGAAACGTGTGGGGTATCTGAAAAGGGGAGAGTGAGGGTGCGATTAAACCGCTGTATCTGCGCTCTTCGCTGTTGAATCCGATTTGGTGGATGCTGCAGAGACGGCTTCATCAATGTCGGCGTGAATGAAACGGTCGGGGTCTTTGGTATCTGCGATTGTGTCCTTTTCGTCTGATGACGGGAAAAAAGAGGGAGGAGGATGAGAATTGGACTTCATTCGACGAAGAAAGTGCGCTGTGCTTGTGAAAGGGAGAGAAATGGAACGATGGAAGCCAAAAAAGGAAAGAAGGCAAAAACCTACCAAGATTGAAGATGGGCAAGATATCCGCGACGTCCAGCGGTGTGGAAAGGAGGTTGACCAGCACCCTCCTGATATGAGGCTTGACATTCACAAAATGGAAGTCAACGATCCGCCCTGAGTACCTCACAGTTGCCTTCTTCAAATCGAAGACAGCCTGGTATGCGGCGACGTCAAAAGCATTGACACTTGAGAAGTCGAAAATAATCGCCCTGAGCACAGGCAGCTTCTCCACGGATGCGGATCCCTTCTGCTTGATCAGTGAGGCAGCTCGTTCTTCGGTGTCATCACACCAAAGACGATCACCAGGTTTGCGCTTTTCGCCGCCGAAGGCGGTGTGGAGACGGACGAAATCGATGATTTTCTCGGTGATGTAGGCGGCGTTTGGGTAGGTGAGGGATTCTTCGATGCGGAAGATGAGGACACCTGCTGGTGGGCTGTGGGTGCTGAGGCTGGGGTCTTGGAGGGAGACGTAGTGCCCGGCTCCGGTGGCCAGTTTGCCGAGGGTGGAGAGGTAGGGACGAGCGATCCGGACAAGGAGGATGACGAGAGCGAGGATCACGGAAGAGTAGATACCATTTTCGATACTGCTGAAGATGGTGACCAGAAGAGCGGTGATGGAAACGAGGAAGTCCCAGACTAAAAGGGTGAGAGAAGACGGAAGCGGATTTGAGTATCAGTTTTGAACCCGTGAACAAAACGGACACAAAACGCAACATCAAGAGAAGAAAAGAAACTCGGCGACAAGAGCACAATATACTCACAGCTCACGTTCCAGAACTCGATGAAGGTGGGGTACCGGGAAATGAGATCGCTGATACTGACAATAATAACAGCCGAAAGGACCGCCTCAGGAATGAAGTAGAACACCGGTGTTAAGAAGTACAAGGCGATGACGACAACAGTCGCAGTAATGAACCCAGCAGCGGGGGTGCGGACTCCAGAAGCAGCTTTGACGGCAGAACGAGAAAAGGATCCGGTGGCGGGGTATCCACTGAGGAAACTACCAAAGACGTTCGTAAGACCCAAGGCGACCATTTCTTGAGATGGGTTGATGACGTAGCCTTCTTGACGACCGAAGGACTTGGAAATTGCAACATGCTCGACGATACCAACAAGGGCGACGGTGATGGCGGGAGTGATGACACGGGAGACGATGCCCTGTTTGATAACGAAAAGGCGACGAAAGGCAATACCGATCAGTTAACCACATTAACAAAGAGAGATCCAGATCACCCGGTACCAACTTCAGTAATTCAAAATGAGGAATTGAGCAAAAGAAAAAAAAAACTTACAGCATCCAAAGTCGGAGCCTGCAAACTCCTGAACCCCCTCGGAATATCCCCCACAAGCGCAAACGGCGGCTTTCCCTTGTACGCATGCCTTGTCACCAAATACGAAACCAACAAGTAAATCACCAATGCGATGCCGTTCCTCGCAATCCCGACGTAGTAGATCCACTTGGAACGTTTTCCGTAGCGGTCACGGGCGAACTTGAGGAGAGCCAGGAAGAGGACACAGGTGAGGCCGATGGCGGCGTCAACTTTGATGGTACCGAACTTTTGGAAGATGTCACGGAGGATGAAGTGTGAGGGTTGGGTGTTGGTGTCGATGCCTTTGATGCCGAGGAGTTTGGGAACTTGGCCGAGGATGATGCTGAGTGTGAAGGGAATAGCAAATTGGGAACGATGAAGATCAATCGGATGAACTCGTAAATGAAGACCCATATCGACATCACTCCCTATCCATCCTTTCCCGAATTCAAAAAATCGAACTCCCTCCGTCACAAACACTTACGTCGTAGCGGCACCTGTAGTAAACCCACTAATGACCGTCGACGGGATAAAATCAACTAAAATCCCCAACCTCAACAACCCTAAGGCCAACTCATAAATTCCCGCCACGAACGCAAGCGAGACTGCGAAAATGACTGGCGGGTAGATATCTCTTCCGTTGGCATCTTTATTGGCAGTGGCGAGCACTTGGGAGGTAAGGAGGGAGAGGACGGCAGTTGGGCCGATGGTCGCGTCTTTGCCTGTAGAGAAGAAGGCGTACAGGACGAGACCGACGAAGGCGGTGTAGAGACCGTATTCGGGAGGGAGGGTGGCGATTTTGGCCTGGGCGAGGGCTTGGGGGAGGACGAGGAAACCGACTGTGAGGCCCGCGATCTGGTGGAAAGAGGTGTACGGCGAAAACGTAAAGACAGACATGATCAATGAAAGAACGAATCTGAAGCAAAATTTCCTAGAGAAAGGAGAGAAAAGAGACGCGCTCACTCAAAACCCATAACCTTCATCAGCACCCGCGTCCCCCCCCCAAATGTGAATACATACCACATCCCCAGCGAACCAAGACAAATTGTACCGTCCAATCCACGACGCAAGGGGCACCAAGCTCTTAACATACTCCACGGTCGAGGCAGGCACATTGGGCGCCGCGGCTTTCGCTGAGGTGACGAAGGATTTCACTTCAGTGTTATCGATGTAGACGGGGCGTTTACCCATCTTTAGTGGAGTTTTACCCAGATGAGGAAAAGGGGAAGTTTGAGCTCGGATGTGTCCGTGAGCGTCGGAAGGTGTGCTCCTGCTTTCACTTGGATTGGACTTTGGAGGGAGACTAGCAGTAACAATTGTGTATTCTATTGTGATTGTTTTTTGTTTCCCACACCACAGTTCCCAACTGAGTCAAATGCTCGACCTTTTCTATTTATGAAGACATTCGTTCCAAATCGCGAGTCTGAATGATTGGGGAGCGTGTTCTCGTTCCACGAAGACGTCAACAGAAGGGGAAAATAAAATATAGATCTTTCTTTTTAGACATGTGGAGTAAGTGAACGATCGGTGGTGCCATAATCTTGGTTGGGCGGAGTTTGTTCATTGGCTGGATGTTACGTTGTTTTGAAAGTGCCCTTGGGATATGTCGCGCAAGAAGGCCATGAAATCACGCAATTGGGTAATACAAGATCCTTACAAATCTGAATTTGAATGCGAATCAAATGCGAATCCGCTTCACCAAACTCACCCAGAAACTCACCTGAGAAGAAATGGCGGGGGAAGCCGGGGGAAGCACCAGAGAAAGGTGGGGAGAAGGAGACGGAACAAGAATCTCATCAGGCTACCAAGGAACCAGCCACCAAAGCTTAGGTCCACAGATGGTCGTTACGCTGTTCGACATTTCATACTAATCATCACAAGAAATAAGAGATATAGAGGCCCATCATCGGGCGCCATCGGGCCGCTGTACACAATGTCTAAAATGGTAAAAACTGTAATGAAACGGTTCATTTGAGGCCTGAGAGATTCGAACTCCCAACCTTCTGATCTGGAGTCAGACGCGCTACCGTTGCGCCAAGGCCCGTGATGAATGACATATACAAGATAGAATACACAGCTGGAAATCTGACGACAATGATGCCGTTTTGGAAGACTTTTGGAAAAACATTCACGCCTTTTGTCCTTCGATAGAAATATAGGGCGACCCGAGAAAATGGAGCATTGTTATTTGAGCACTCCTCCAGTCCGAATTTGTGGGCTTATGCGATGCAATTGCGTTGCACATCATTATTTACTTCAAAGTTTAATAAGTATGAAGGGAAAGATCACTACAAGAGAGCAAAGGGAAGGAAAGGAGAAACAACATAGAAGTTGGCTCACAATGCTGGAGCACATTCCTCACTCTTCATGCCAAATCCCCACAAACAAAAAAGCGAAAAACATAAAGGATCTCATTACTCTATTCAGTAAGGCATTAAGTTATAGGGTGAAACTGTGAAATACTAAAAACACATCCGAAAAGGGTCATAGTTGTTTTTTTCACTTCATCTTTGCAACACTCGTCCATATTCGGGCAACTCAAAATAAATGGGGAAAATGCAAAAACGAAAATAATGGATCATGGAGGATGTGAATAATGTTGAAACTGACCCAAAGGTAACGCGGAGCGCCAGACCCCGAAGGAATTATCACGACCGAGACCGTTCCTACCAACATCACTTCCCGATCATTCTTCCATGGACCCATCCTCTCAACCTGCACTCGTCCTAACTACCGCCGCCGCCAACGCCGCTCCAGCTTCGCCCACAACCACCTCAACCACCTCACCTTCACACAACGACTCGCTCTTATCATCATCCACCCACATCGACATTTGCTTGCGTTCCCTTCGTTCCCTTTCCACCCGTTCTGCCTCGTCTTCCTCACTCTCCAACACCGATCCTTCGCCGATCCCCGCAATGTTCTCGTTCATCATCCCCAAAATCCCAAGGTTTCCAATTTCACACCGCGTGGAAGCCGAGTTGCTGAATCCAACACCACACCCAACCTCCTGCATTCGTCCATCTACATCGTTCGGTTGCAGCTGCGGTGGAATCATCAACAGCGGCTCTGAATCATCAAGAGACATAGGTAGAGTCGGGCGATGTGCTGGAGCAACAGGAACAGGCAGCACAGGAACACCCATCATCATCACGATCCTGTTCCCATTCATACTCCCAATGCCGCTTCCCTCCGCGGCGATCGTGCCAACCAAAGGGAGCCGGGGGGGCGAAGGCTTCGGCGGTGGTGGTAAGGGTTTGTCGTAGCTTCGTCCCATTGTCGAAGGTGATGTCAGTGGTGCGAAGGACGAAAACGATGATGACGAAGAAGAGAAGGAAGAGAAGGACTGGTGGTGCGGTATACCTGTAGGAGGGCAAGGAAAGAGAACTCCGGCCACACCCGCTCCAAGGTTACCAGCACTCCCATGGCCCACCCCGCTCGTACTGGTCCCGCTGTCCTCGGTACTCGCGCTGCCCGGTGTATCCTCTACAGACCCGATCGTTGACAAGGGGCTTGATAACGGTCGTGCATATAAAAACCCATCATTCACATTGCCAACACTCGCCGTCCGGTTGCCGTTGTTGTCACCATTGCCCACGATGTCCCCTGATCCGCGGCCTCGCAACGGGGATGTTCGCGGTGATGAAGAGGAGGGCTGCCACGAGTACGACGAAAATCGCTGATCGCACCCACTCAAATATGAAAACCGGGTATGGCTGCTGCGACGAGGGCTTCTGTTTTTTGCGTAGATATGCTTGGGGATCGCTGCGCGGAATTCGGATATCTTGCTTTCGATATTGCAGAAGCGGTCTCGATCGTATCTGGAAAGGCGGCCTAGCCAGTCTATTATTTTTCACGTGTGTGTGGAGGCGTGATGACGCGAAGATCATTTCAGACAGCGCAATCCAAATTGTAAATATGAGGTAAAGTTAGGAAATCGCGTTTACTGAAGAGTAACATGCGTGCAAAAATACGTTTGGAATAGAACATGACGCCCTTTTTGTTTTGTTTTCATTTACCCAGCCACCTTCCCCCATTTTCGCCGTTTTAAACTATGTCCAACTTACCAATCCTTTTTGGTGGCTCGTCAGACCACTTCCTCAAATCCATTCCCTTCAGCGTCTCCTGTTGTGGACCCGTCTCACTCACGGATGCATTCGTAGATTCAGATCCTCCCGCCGCTGATGTCGAAGCGTTCCGTCTAAGTATGCTCCCTGCTACTCCAGCACTGCGACCCCACCTGAACCGACCCAAACTGAGCGTAGAAAAGGAGTTGGAGGATTCGTTTGCGGGTGATGCTGCTGCAGCGGGTCCCGTTTGGTTATGTGTTGCTGTGTTGTTGGTGTTAAGATGTACTCCGCCGGCGGAGCTGGAAGATCGCAGAGGAACGGGACCGAATGTGGTGACGGGTGCTGGTGGAGGTGGAGAGCATGCAGCGCTGAGAAGTCTATCACAGTACGAGATATCGAGACGAGAGAGACGAGGCAAGCGTACGACCATTCGATAGAGCTGAGTTTTTGGTTAAGGAAGAGGGAAAAAGAAAATCAGGTTAGAGACGAGATGTCAACATGATAGATCGTCGCCACCACACATTGGGAAATTGCACAAAATCACCGAAAACAATATTTTCCGGCCTTACCGCATTGGGATCCGTAAGCCCCGCACAATGGCTAATGTCCAGATCGTTCAAATAGGGTGTACACCTCGGTATGGCCGCAAGGCACGAATCCCTCAAACCAGGACACTGACACAAGGCCAAATGTCTCAAGCTCACCGATACAGCCCGGACTTTGCTCATCCGTATACGCGCATTGAAACTCAAGCTCAACCACTTGAGGCGGTAGCAGTTTGCCAGCAAGTACCCCGCGCCAAGTGTGGTGATTTTGCAATGTGACAGGTCCAGTTGCGTGAGGGATACTGCATACCGGGCGAGCGTTTCGGCAAAGTGATCGTTGACGCCACCGTTGGCCGTGAGGTTGAGGTGGGTGATTGAGGCAAAGGAGGGAATCGAGAAGGGTGTGAGACGGCTGCAGCCAGAGAGGTCCAGGTTGTGGAGATCGGGGCATCGAGAAAGGAGGGATGGGAGGTATCGATCCAAGTCAACAGAACACATGAAGAGGCCGATAGATTTGTAGCGCGTTCCGCCTTGCAAAAGAGACTCGAGAATCGGGTTGGCTCCGCCAGGGAGACCAGGTGGGAAAACGAAGCAAGGGAGTTTGACGTGCTCCAAAACCGTACAAGAGGTGACAACCACTGTCAGCGATTTTTCTGTCAACATGAAACTGGATAATTTTGAAGGTGGCCCGCATTTGTTAAAAGCTGAAAATCATCGTAACATTCTTCAAACCAAAAAGAAATGATTGTTTTCGACACGCAACTTACCAGTTTTCCAAACTCAAAGAGATAATAGAAGGACACCAGTTTGCCACCGCGATAACCGCCTCGTCCGTAATATTACACCCCGTCAAATCCAGCTCCCTCATCCGATCATTGATAATTTCGGCGACGCCCGCGACGCCTTCATTAGTGACAGCCAGCACATTCGACAAATCAAGCGACTTCAAGTTCGGACAAGACCGCACCACCTCCTTGATAACCGCATCCGAGATACGAAAGCAGTTGGCGAGGCAGATCTCTTCGAGGTTGATGGTGACCGGCAGAGGTTGATCTTTGTTGCAGAGCGATCGAAGGAGCGTCTGATCGGTGACCCAGGCTCCACAGTTAGAGAGGTCGAGCCTGCGCAATGACGGGCATGTGAGAATGATGGTGGTGAGGAGTTTAGAATACCATCGCCGGCGGTACCATTTGCTGCACTTGCGGAAAATTGGATTGCGCGCGATCGAAGCCGACAACATGCGATGAGCGAGGACACCACCACCTCCACCACCTCCGTCCCCGTTGGTATTGCTGCTACTGCTACTCATGCTCCGACCGCCACCCCAATCCAGACCATCCCAGTCAAAAGCGCCCAGACAAATATCTTCAACCAGCAGAAGGTGGTGCGGGTGGTAAGCTTGCTGTGGTTGCTGCTTTTGTTGATTAGTGATGGACTGCCGAAGGATCATTGAATTCCGTTTTCCACTGCGAGCACCTGCGCCCTTGTCGTCCTTCTTCGCATTGCCAGATGAGGAGGAACCAAAACGACCCCCGAACCCGAACCCGAGGATACCTCTCCCAGATTTTCTTCCAATAGTATCCCCAGCCGCACCAACCCCTCCCCCGCCGTCCACTTCTTTTCCCTTACTTCCACGAGCCAAAGAACCCACAGAGGCCCCGTGGATTGGCCCAAGCACAGCCATCTTTTCAAGGTACTTTCCAAACTTGATCATACTCTCCAAAGTGGGTGGATTCGGGCTCTTCCACAAAAGAGTGCTCGCAAGTATGTACCAGTGCCTCGAGACACGGCTACAGCTCGCCAGGTCGGTGGTGCGGTGCGACAGATATGAGAAGATTTCTTGAAGGATTTCGGTGGGTAGATGACGCGAGGGAGAGCGTCTCGCGGGTGTGGGTGCGATTAGTGCTTGGTTGTTCGCGAGAGACGAACAAGAGGCGACAACGGAAGGTACGATCGCGTCGAACGCGGCATCAAGTGCTGACGAAGGTGCGTGTGTGGACTCAGCTGCTGTCGAGATGTGTGCTGCCAAAGCTGTGTCCTCCTGCATGAGAGATTTCCCGTTCTCGCCGCGCTTAATGAAAACGATCCGATCCGCCTGTGCCCCATCCAGGCCACGCCTTCCAACATTTTCTCCACCACCACCTTCCCCCACGTGGACAACGACCTCGCGACCGCCGACGCTTCCATGACCACTTGAATGACCTACCAACCGATCTATTACCGCAGTAACACACCGATATAGCTCTCCATGCGTCTTATTCTTTTCTGCTTCCTCCGTCTGAGATCCACCTGCCGCACATATTCCACTGCCGCCGCCATTGCCATCAACTGCGTCCGTAACTCCAGCCACGACTTTGACAGAGTCAGAGCCGAAGCTCACGCCCCAGGAGTGCCGTTTCTGTGAGAGGAATCTCCTTTTGAGTGTTGACGACGTGGAACCTGTTTTTCCTGTTGTGGTGGTGGACACTGATGCCGACCCCGAAATGTGTATGATCTGCGACGTGGATCTCTTCACTGTGGTCGGAGTTTGGATGTGTTCGATTTGAGAGTCCTGATGGTGCGGATGATTTGAAGAGGATGTGGACTCTCCATGCGCGACTCCTTCCTTGGATGCGATCAACGCAGAAGGCTGGGAGGAGTTGTCTGAATGTTTGTTACGAGATGGTGAGGGTGTTGCTGAGGGTGATGGGGATGTTTTGTTGTGTCCAGAACCGGATCCCAGGAAAGTAGGTTTTCGTGTGAGGAACATGGTCATGGTCGTCGTCGTCTTCTCCTCTTTTTCTCCGTCGACGTCAATGTCAATCTCAGGTTGTTCGTGGCGAGCTCAACTCTATGTTGGAGTCTTGGAGGTCGGAGTTTGAGCAGAGTCTATTATTAGTGTGACAGGTGTAGAGGTGTGCGCTGCAAATGGCGTGTGCTGTTCCAAGCCTTTGGCCGTCTGAGTCTGTGCGAGCTCAGGAGCAAAACCGTAAAACGATCTCCACTGCGGTCAATAAGCCGAAAACGCGTAGCGCAAGCATGCAATTCAGCAAACATCGCCGAGGAAGATGAAAGGAGCGCATGGAACGGGGGGTGTGCACGGAGATGAGGTCGGATGTGGCAAACACGGGTGGTTGTGGCCGTTTTTGATGGAGAGGGGTTAACATGAGTTGATACGAGGGGGGGAGGACCAGTGGAATGGATAGAAAGGGAAGGAATTGAAGGGAGAGGTCAGAAAGTGTTGTAATGAGGGCGGAAGATGTGCGTTCCACGTTCATCCAAGCGACGGAATATCGAGAATCCACCCTTTTATGAGTTGCCCCACACTCTGCCCCACACTCCCCTCAGTTGCCGGTTTCTGCGCGCTAGTGCCCAAAACACTGAGTTGCATACAACTAAGCACACACGACTTGCACACGACTCAGATGGCGGAAGAAAACCCGACAAAGAGTCCGACAAAGAACCAGAAATTCATCACAGGAAACGAGCCCATTTGTTGAACTTGGTGATCAACACTGGCCCAGGGCAAGGCGTCGTCCTTACAATCTTCTCATACACCCACCTTCGTCTTTATGGCTCGACCAATCCTTAATGATGTCTTTCCTTCGTGATCGCTCGCTTCGTCCTTGTCAAAAACAGCAGTCGGGTGGGGAGATGGGTGGATGCGCGATCGCCGCTTTTATTCGTATAAATGAGTGCCTGAGGGTCGCCGGAGGAGTAGGGTTCAAAGACAAAAAAGAAAGAAAACCCCCCAATGATGAGTCCCCGATGCCCTGTACTGATCCCATTGCAGATTGTTTCGCCACTTGATCATTTCCTTCAAAGAAGAAAAGAAAAAGGAGGCCTGTGCCGCCAACTTAAGTTGTCCCCCAAAACCCTCTTGAAACTGCGACCGGGGCAGCGGTGGGGTTGAGGGTTGCCAATGGGAGACATTGATTGAACCGTGGTGGGGTTGAGAGGCGGCGATTGAGATACATTTGATTCCAACCATATCCATACCTGTGTTGTCCGTGATTGCTATGGCGTCCTTGATTGTCAACCAAACATGAACAGGAATGGGAAAGCTGTCTATTTATTGGGCAATATGTGGCGTGAGGGGAGACGGCTGATAACCGAGGGAAGGGATGCGGGAAGTGTAAATCGCGCTCCTGGGATTAGAGGCAGGCACACATGTTTACATCTGTGAACAGCCTCTCTTAGTCCCCACGTTTGTAGAGAAACGCGTCTCATGCACACATTTGCGCGCGCAAGGCATATGCAGGGAAAGTGGTATGAATTTGAATACGACGATGGCAACTTGGGAGCTTCTGGCACGGACACACCCACATACTCTTACAAATGAAATGCACACTCACACCACCCACAGCCTCGTAGGTTGCATTTGTTTACATTCTGTGAGAATCTCCCCCGCGGTTTCCTTAAAGTATATAACCACAATGTTCTCATACACTACCGTTTCCGTAGATCTCAGTAATCCTTGCATGGTTCGGGATCGCCCTCGGCATATCACACACCCGTACTTGCTAAAATAAATTATACACAGGAATTTAAAGTGAGGGTATTTGTTGTTATCTACCATCAAACTTTGTTCGAGGACCAACGCGGTCCTTTAACCCACTGTTTCACATCCACTTTCTTCCTTAAATGAAACAGTGTACATTCTATGTTACTGAAATCAGAACTTGGTGTGGTCCGTTTCCCCCCCAAACACTGAGAAGAAACGCTACTCATACTCGGATTATGCGGGAAGTCTCTTTCAATCCCCCCAGGCCCAATCACCTTGCCCTCCGACCACAGTCGAGAATCGTAAACCTCCCCCAACAATGGTTGATGTCGGCGAGCCCTCCGTTCCTCCTTCGATCTTTTATGCCCCACTTCATACCTCGATACCCTCCCTGTACGAATCATGTTAGCTAACTCCGACATAGCGAAAGTGACCATGTTCACTTATTTATCCACCTTCCTTTCTCTCGTCCGCATCGAAAGGTATCCATCTCCTCCCCCGACTGCGTACTTATGTTGTTCTCGATGTGTTGTGCATCCCAGATTCGTGCAGTTTCGTAAATATCGAAAAGCTACCCCCCTCCCCCCCTTCTCCGCTGGTCCATCAGACTCTTCACCCATTTAACGACCCTGCTGCATCATCTGCTGAGAAAGCAATGCGTTCTGTTCTCCGAAGCGCTGACCGACACGTTCAGAGTGTTTGATGAATTTGTCCGTGCATTTGTTGATGCATGCATCCTTTTTTCAGAAGAAACAGGAAAAAGCGGGTCAGAGACCACAGATATTGAACTCCCACCTTTCCATATTTTTACCTCCTCCTCTATCTTTAACATCTTCGTACCCCCACCATTTCCGTGTATCCTCTATCTTGTCGCCAGATCCGAAGCTTTCCCTCCCTCCAATACTCGACTAGATCAGCTTACCTCTTTTCCACTCAAAGCCTTCGAGGTAAAGTCGTGGACGCAGTCAGCGAAGCATCGGTCGACAAGGTTGGAATACAGGCGGAGGAAATCTTTCATCTTTACACAGAGGACAAAAAGAAAGAATAGGAAAAGGTATGTGAGGACACAAGATCTTGTATGTCTATGGTGAATTGCCTTACGAAACGAAGCAAATGGGACCAGAAAAGAAACAGAAAATACATCAGTGTCGGTAGGGTATGTATAATTACCTGCTTTTGTTCGATGAGGGCCTGCATACGGGCCTGGTCGTCGCGGGAAAGGTTGCCAAAGTCCATTGTGTGGTTTTTCTTGATTCTGCTTTGTAAGACTTTGTGTACACAGATGACGGTGTATCACCAGAAATTGACACACCATTGCAACTGCAGTCATTGCACCTGTGTCTGAAATAGATCCCATGTTTCCTGAATACGCCAGCATCATCGCCGACTGGAAAGCGAATGGGTGTCCGCCACTCACACCGCTCGGCCTGCCTCGAGTATCGCTGTTAAAACGACTCTTCTCCGACGTCTTGCCTGTACTTGCTCGTGTATATGATAGGTTATTGCCGCGAACAGAGAAGAATCACTTGTTGTGAAAGGTTTCGGCGGCGCTCGAAAAAGCAGAGTACATGGTTGTCTCTTTGCTTCGTTTCTCACAGACTGAACAGAACCAAGACGGTGGAACGCAGCTTTGTGAATCTTCAAGGGTCACGCTCCGCTCGAAGGCCAAGAGAATCAAAAACTGGATGCGAGTCTGGTGCGTCGTCGCAAGGAAGATCCAAGACGAATCTCACCTACGACGCGGTTGGTTTCGGTGGCATCGCGTCTGCCAGTCGAGATTGTGGCGCTCATTCTTGAGAACTTTGATATATCCACGAATACAACAACCCTGGCCTGCTGTGCATCAGTGAACAAGACATGGCATAGTGTCGCTAAGCCGCTTGTTTGGAAGAGGGTGTCGATAGGCCAGGCTCAGACGACCTTTCGATTTCTCAGCGCCTTGTTGGGGAGCAGCTTTGGTGTCAAAACCAGCATTCATCATGGCCGGGACAGTTCGTCACGGATCTTCGGATTGAAGTCAGCAATTTTGGTGGCGCGCTCGTCGACAAATTATATCCATTCCCTAACCTCCGTCGACTGACTCTGGAACAAGTTGAGTCGGCAGATAATTTGGCTGTGCTCTTCAACCAAGACCTGCCCTCTCTGCAAATTATACGGATATCTCAGGTGGACGAAGACGATTCGGCGTTGTATGAAAGTCCGTGGGATGATAGGCTGTCGGTTGATCGTGAGCGTGTCCGGACCTTCTATTCACACCTTTCGGAAGTCGACTTTTCATCAATCTACTTGGACGATCCGACAGATTTTTCGTGTCCAGCCCTCCAAGATTCAGCTTCGGATTCGGATCGGAAAATCGCATTCCCCTGTGATACGGACAGTGACATAACACGACAGTTCCTCCAAAACTGTTCCATTGCTCTCACAGTGGTGCGAATCTTTATGTGCTTGTATTTACTTTCTGGGGAGACCGTTGATATTTTCGAGACAACATGCACCGGGTTACGAGCACTTTATGTGCAAGATGCGGCAAACATATACCAGGAGCTTGACGACTTCGAATCGTTTATGAAGCTAGGAGGGTCTCAGCTCGTCACCTTGCAGTTGGGGGAAGTCCAGGACATCATTGGCTGTTGGAGAATAGACTTGTGCAAAACTAGTTTGGGGTTACCTTGTGTCCTGGAATCGGATGAAGAAGCTTGACTCTATTTCAATCAATGGATTATCACGTCATGATATTGTTGAATGTATGCAGACGAAGCATTATTTCGACTGGAAACGCTACCTTTAGGCATACTCGCCATTCGAACCAATTTAGTTCCTGGTTTCCGAGCTGTTCGTTCCTTGTAAATTCAATCCATTTGTGACTCAAAGATGCTCGGAATATCCTGCAGCGATACCATTTCTGTATGTGCCGTATAATTGCAATGAGCAGAAAGATTGATTGTTGTTGGGAAGCGGGCGGTTACAGAAATTGTTCCAGAGCCTGGTCTGGGATGGGGTGAATAGCGGGTAGCTCTTTGGCAATGCAACCGACTGGATGGCGGAAAAGAAAGAGTCTGGAAAATGACAAATGTGCGAAAAGTTGCATGTCATGTTGACTTCCACATTTTGAGTCGAGCGAAAGGAATTCTTATCCAAATTGCTTGATGCTACAGCCTGGCAGGCTGCCTGCCTGGCAGGTTAAAGATCTATGCACAAGACGTGATACGCGTTCAAATGAAAACGCAGCCGCAGTGGTTTGCGTGGCTGCGCCCCTCCCGTCCCGGCCTTTCCTTCCCTCCCTCCCCTCATTCACGGGATGTGTCGTCAGCGGAAATGGGAGAGTCGAAATTAGGCCGCTGGGTGTTTTCAGCCGCTTGCTTGGAATTTCAGTGCGAGATGTGCTGAAAACAAAAAAGTGAGGAACAGTGAGCCAGAACCGCTTCTGGAACTTTGAAACTGCATGGCAGTTATGCCTCAGCGCATCAATTCACTCGCAACCACTCACCCGAGTGTTTCTACCAAAATGACCACACGCCGTGCACGTCCTCCTTGAAAGTCTGCTACAAAATCACTTTGGTGAAGCACCTATTGAAGTTCGGAGTTTGAACTTTCAGGTGACACCCCTGAGTGACACCTTGTATCCAAAGCTGATCCCAAAAGATCAAAAGTCGCAAAAACACCAACAGCACTTTGCCAGGACTTTGCTTCCATCTTTGCCCTCTGCGTTTCTCGCACGCTGTCTCGCACGTATTCAAGATGAGGGCTGGATTTCGTCTTTTCAGTCGATCCCACCCCCCTCCAGTGCCCGAACAATATCCCAGCTTCCCCGAGTACGCCAACATTATCGCCGACTGAAAAACAAATGGGTGTCCCCAACTCACGCCACTTGGCTGCCTCGAATATCGCCTGCTCAAGCAATACTTCTCCGACGTCTGGTCTCTACTTACCTTTGTGTATGAAAACGGAGTGCTCGAACCCGAAACGGATGACTCGATGTTGCAGGAAGTTTCCACGGGGCTCAAGAAAGCAGAGCACATCATGGGCTCTTTGTTGCGTCTCTCGCAGATGGAACAGTACCAAAACGGTGGATTGCATCTTTGGGGTCCTGGAAGCGCCACGCTCGACAGCGAGGTGAATCAAAAACAGCCGGATGCGAGTGTGGTGCGTCGCGACAAGAAGGATTCAAGACGAACCCCACCTGCGAGATTGTCCGGATCGGTGGCATCAAGCTTGCCGGTTGAGATCGTGGAGCTTTTTCTGAAGAATTTTGATATATCCACCGATTCAAAAACCTTGAAGAGCTGTACACTGGTGAACAAGACGTGGCATGGTGTCGCCAAGCCGCTCGTTTGGAAAAGGGTGTCAGTGTGGAACGTTTACACGACTTTTCGATTTCTGAGCGGCTTATTGAGCAGCAGTTTCGATATTCAAACCAGAAACCATTCATTATGGCCCGGACAGTTCGTCACAGATTTTCGGATTGATATCAGCGGTTCCGGTGGCGCGCTCCTCAGCAATTTGTATCTGCTCCCTAACCTTGAGAGTTGGTGAGGAAATTGCATTTTTCGACTTCTCGTCCAGTTGGCAACCATTCTCGCTGGTAAGCGGATGTAGCTCTTTCAGCTTGGAAGCGCATATGGCGCTCTCGCCACTTTGACGCTGGAACAAGTTGAGTCCGCAAATCGTTTGGCTGTGCTATTCGACCAAGACCTGCCCTCTCTTCAGGTTTTACGGATCTGTCGAGTAGAGGAAGACGATGCGGCGTGGGATGCTGGATCATGGCACTATGGGCCGTCGGTTGATCGTGAGCGTGCCCGCACTTTCTTTTCACGCCTTTCCGAAGTGGACTTTTCAACGATGCGCATTCCGGATGAAGATTTCGAATACCCAGCCCTTGAAGATTCAAGCCCTTCGTCAAATCGGATTCCCATATTTTACGGATGATGTCATAACGCGACGGTTTCTCCAAAAGTGTTCCAATGCCCTCACAGTGGTACACATGTTTTCGTCGTTCCCTTCTGTGGAGACCCTCAACATTTTCGAGACCAGGTGCACTGGGTTGCGAGCACTTAGTGTGCGGGATGCAAGAATGGGCGAGGAGGGTCATGTCTTTGAATCGTTCATGAAGCTTTGTGGACCCCAGCTCGTTGCCTTGCAATTAGGGGAGTCGTACATCGGTGACCGTTTGGTGATGGAATCCCGCTTGATCCCATCTGTCACAGCGCGTTGTCGTTCCCTCAAATGGCTCAAACTGGTGGTTGACCTCGAATACTCCAATCAAGAATTACCAGTTTTCGAAGCGAACATACTGGATCTTATCCGGCGATGTGGACGGACACTGCGGTACCTGACGATGTACGTGAATGTCAATATCGGAAGCCACGACGACTTGACTAGAAGAACCAAAGTCATCATCGCAGCAATTGCGGAATCTTGCCCACTATTGCGTGGCCTTCACATTGGAGTTGCCGGAATCGCATACATTGTCGTGGGCGACGATATGGACCGTGACGACGAGCGAGCGGGTAGTTGGGTGGACACACTTTCGAAACTCGTGCGAAATTGTAGAAGTCTCCATACCTTCGGGTTGCCTTTCGACTTTGTGTGGGATGAAGATCATGATGATTTGAAAGAAAAACTTAGCTCTCTCAGTCCATTCGTTAGTCATGATATTGATGAGCGGATGCAGAAGAAGCATTATTTCGACTGGAAATGTTACCTTCAGACGTCAACCTATACAAGTGTAACTCCCACGAAAACAGTGTAATAATCCTTTTTCCAGGAAGTCTGTTTGTCCGTTTGGAGGAAATGTTTTAGGAATCCATGTTAATAAAAGGAACATCTCGGTCAGCTGTGCTCCCGCTGCCTCATCTCTGGTTTAGGAAAATTGTGCTGAGCAGTAGAATTGATCGTCGTTGGAAAGAAAGGAGAATCGCGCAATTACAGAATTCAGAAATACACACAAATCATCTCAGATCGAATGATGCAGCCTTCTCCCCTCCTCTTCCAACCCTCCCCATGCTCACAGGATTACTTCATGGACACTGTGACATTGAATTCGGAAAGGGGGGGTGTGACGGAGTCCATTCAATCATGTGATTTTAGTTCCAAATCATGCCGGAAAACAAAAAAGAGAGCGAGGAAGTTGAGCTAGAACCGTTTCTAGTGCTTGAATTTGGATGCGGAAAATGGTCGATTTGCAAATTCCATCCCAAAAGAGGGAATTGAGCTGTTTCTAACCATATCTTCAAGACTTTCGCCTCACTTTTCTTGTTTGATTGTCCCGCATCAAAATATGCCATCTCAAAAAAGTTGAAACGCTAGAGAACGAGACGAAACAAATACATTATGCTGAGCTGAATCTCAAACAAGAGATCAAGGTCTTGGAAAAGTGGAAGAAACTGACACGAGATCCAACACCCAACCCTTTGCATCATGAAACTCTCGGCGGCCGAACAGTTAAAACTTCCAATTCTGTCACTCCTCTGACCCCGTCTTTCCTTCTTCCTCCTAACCTTCCGCACCCCTCCCACCTTTTTGAATAGTACATACGCCCAATGTACGGATTGCTTCAGAATTCAAGAACGAAATCAACATCTAGGACGAGATTTGACCATGGTAACTACCGCTGATAAATGGAACCAAAACGAGGCGTTTTCCCGCTAACCATCTAATGGGACGGTTGGGCAGGAATGGCACTCAAAACTCGGCGCATCAGCTCTCTCGGACTTCTCTCGCAAGTACTCACACGAGCGATCCTGCCGAACACACTGCACGCCATACACATCCTCCATCAGAAAAGAAGACAAACCGAAAAATATGGGTCCCCTTTTTTTCTTCGTTGAACACTCTTCACCACTCAATCAAAAATTGAAATTGAAAGTCCCCAAAACAATCGTAAAAAAGTTGAAACGTTAGAGAATGAGACGAAACCAATACATTGTGCTGAGCTGAATCTCAAACAAGAAATCAAAGGCTCCAAGTCGCCTTAGAAAGTGGAAGAAACCTGACACGAGATCCGACACCCAGATCTTTCGCATCGTGAAACTCTCGCTTTTGCCGCCGAAAAGAGTCCTTTTCCACTTCTCTCACTCCTCTGACCCCTTCCTTCTTCCTCACATCCCTCACCCCTCCCACGTTTGCTGAATTGTACATACGCCCAACTTGAAAGTAAAGGTTGATTCAGAATTCATGAACGAAATCAACATCAAAACGTGGTAACTTATAAAACAGTGATGATTTAAAATCTGAGTCAGGTTTGGGAGTCCGTTCACCTTTTTGAGGCCCGCCCGCTAGCTGCTCGCCCTCAAATTGAAAGCTTGAACCACTGTGGAGGATTTCGGAAAAAACCTATCGTCTTGTCTTCATCCATCTGTCGCGGGTACCGTCGTCATATCCCGTCCTGAAGGTGTGGAGACCGATTTGGAGCAATATGTCAAAATTGTGTCCTCACCATTCCCCGTGAACGGTTAGTTGGAAGAGGTGGTGAGGAGATCCGAGCTTTCCTTCTGTGTATTCTCCCTCCTTTGGGCGGCAGGGCTTCACATACATCTACATCAACAGAAGACACTCTTTTCGTCAGACATACAAATCAAGAAAGCCAGACATAACTGTTACAAAGCACAATAGACACTGAAAGAACACAAACGGAAAAAGGACAAGATCGGAAAATATGAGATTGCCCGCGCTCATCCCCGCCGCCTCCCCACCCCTTCCT
>JADGJF010000277.1:0-25582 GCA_027596845.1 Quaeritorhiza haematococci | reverse complement strand
GGGTATGCGTTGGATGCGGTGTTGGGAGGGACGGGGGTGGACCAGACATCGTTGGGCGTTTCTTTGGCGGATTTAGTTAGTGAGGCGCTGATGTATAGTCAAAAAACTCATTTTGTGTGAAGGAGATAACCTGTGAAAGAGACATCTTGGAAGTGCAGGCAGGCATCTTGTGAGTGATGGTAAATGACATTTGTTCAAGTCGGATGTTTTCCAAAAACAAGTACTTCATACACATATACAGGAAAGGGATAAGTCCCTTCTCGAGGTTCGCTAAAATCATAAAATGCATGTTCATAGGTAATGATAAACAAACGAGTCCAGGGGGTATATCTCTGCTCTCCCCTCCATATCCCAAGCATCCCCGTAAATGCTTTCACACCTCCTCTTTAAACCTCTTCAGTCTCAGTCCCTTCAGCATCGGCCTTCTTCTTCTTCGCAAGGAACGCAGCTGTGTACGCGCGCACGGTGAAGAACATGACAATCGCGACGATAAGGAAATTGAGGGTCGCTTGGATAAAGACGCCGTAATTCAAAGTGACAGCTCCATCTGAAAAAAAGTACAAAGGAAGCGAGCGGGATTTGTTACTCTTTCGCAACCGAGACCAACGCAACGCGCTGCTGTGCATTCAGATTCCGGAGGGAATTTCGACTTACATTCTTTCGCCTGTGCCCTCGTCTTGAAGTGTTTGCAAATGTTGGGGTTAGGTGCGCAGAGATCTGGGTCGCCGTCTTTGATAACAACGAAAGCCTCTTCCAATTGTCCTTGAACAAGGAGTCCGATGAAAGGACCGAGAATGTCGTCGACCAAGGAGCTTACAATAGCCTAGGTATTGGCGACGCATTGATTAGCAAGATGTGAGAGGATTCCGGAACCAAACGAAATCACGCGGAACAATCCCAGGGCGACGGATTGATTGATATACGTACCGAGAATGCAGCTCCAATGATCAAACCAACAGCGAGGTCAACGACATTGCCTTGATTGATGAAGGTTTTGAAGTCTTCTAGGATTCCTTGGGCCTTCTTGGCTGTTCGCTGGATGAGGGGAGCTTCAGAACTCGTTGAGGCACGTCCGGCGTCGCCCATGATGAGGTACTTGGTGGAGATGAGGAGAGAGAGAAAGAACGTTGGAAACTTGATCCAAGTTGGCTTGGGAGGTGAATCCGGAGGTGAATGCAAGAGGTGGGGCTTCTTCACAGTAAGCAGGCTTATGCTCTGTGCTGCAATTGACACACCCACCTTACAGCGCGACACCCCAACACATCTCTGGGAGCGCATCCAGCACAGGTATCTCGAAGCCAAATTGCATGTTCCTCATAACATTGGACGTGCACTCTGAGCGGGCGACTCAAGACAACGGGCAGCCAAAACTTGACCCAAAATGAGCTTGAGCTTCACTTTATGTAAGGCAATTATCATGTTCAAAAATGATATATTCGTTTGGAGAAGATTACTAAACTAAATACAAATCTGCCAGCCAGAATGGGCCGCCCGACAATCTTCGGGATCGCTCAATCCAATCGATGCCTACCTGACTTGAAGAAGAAGACCATGAAATAAAGAAAAGGAAACGGAAGGTGAGTACATCTGTTCAGTACTGGCGGCGGCAACGCCGATGAATGATACATTGAGTAGATCATTTGCATTGCGTTTTCTCGACATCAAATTCAGCGGATTGACAGATTGATATTTGAAAAGCATAGTCTAATCATTTCTGCTCACAATAAGGATGGGAAGAGGGCTCTTGAATACATACCTGATGCTGAACAGGGACCAGGAGGAAGATGGATCGTTTTCCAACCTAAGTATGTCAGAAGCAGGAAGCACGTTAGCATCGCTATTCAACAATGAACTTCAACAATATCCTGACAAGTGATGTGTGGTCAGAACTTCTTAGAGGGATTTGCGGGTCTCACTGCCCTGCGAGTTCGCAAGACTGACCGCAAACAGTCGTTTCATCCTTCACACAACAAAGTATAAACGAATGTAAGAGCCAGTTCACATACCTTTCCAGTCCGGTTTGCACACCGACGAATACGAAAAAGCCGAATGCATTCAATGATGGACAAGAAGACAGAAGAGATCAGATTCGCCTTGTTGTCTTCACGATATGTGAGTATGCAGCACGATCCCGAGACGTCAAGACCTGGTGCCCTGCCGAACAATCTAAAGACAGATCTGGGAGCTCGCGAGGTCGAGAGTTGGGGGTGTGAGCAATCCGCATACCAAAGAGTTCATCATATCTCCTGAGGACCTCAGAACCCGCTTTCCCTCCTCCCTGCGCAAAACTGGAGAGGAAGAAAGTGAGAGTGAGGTTTTTTTCTTGTCTTGTCTTGTGCAACCTGGGGACCGGTTTTGTGTTTTGCGGGCTGCGCCACACTCGTTCATGATCGCTTTGGGGTTTGCTCCTCGCCTTGCAAAAATTCCCGCCAACCACAATCTCGGCCCAAAATCGACCAGTAGGTGTCGCCCATGTTTCTTATTGGTCTCGCGTTCTCGTTGGTCGGCGTCGGAGTTTCACGTTTTGACCTTTTGAGTCGTTGAACCCACCATTGCGCATACACCTTTCAAGATCGCTCCCCAGACACACCAATTCGAGTTTGATGCCTTAGTGTGTTGTAGCCACACAAACCACGCTAACAATCTTTGTCTCTAACCTCATCATATCTGGTAACTTGAAGCACACCGAACTTGAAGAACATTCTACGATGTCCGACCGCGACAGCAACGCTCCAAACGATGACGAAGAAATCAAAGAGCAGGATCGTTACTTACCCATAGCCAACGTGGCCCGCATCATGAAACGGGCACTACCCGAGAACGCCAAGATTGCCAAAGACGCGAAAGAGTGTGTCCAAGAGTGTGTGTCGGAGTTCATATCGTTTATCACATCAGAAGGTGCGGGAAGTTCCGTTTTCTACGCTGCTGAGTTCTTTGGTTCCGTGGCAAGGTCGTTTTGGTGCTTGCATGAATATTGACGACTTGGTCTTATGACAATTAGCGAGCGATCGGTGTCAAAATGAGAAACGCAAAACCATCAACGGTAGGTCTTCTCTTTCTTACTCGGCAGGACACGCATGAAAAGCTTTTGCCAGTTGCAATTCCGACTCACTCACGCGGACTGATGTCTTGCATCCAGGTGAGGACATATTATGGGCCATGCAAAGCTTGGGATTCGAAAACTACTGCGACACCTTGAAACTATATCTACACAAGTATCGGGAGGTAAGCGTTACGACTAAGCGAGAAGGACGCACGCCGGTGTGCTTCTGGAGATCTGATTCTTTATTTCCATGCACACTCAGACAACGAAACTGGAACGCGCCAACACAAACTCAAAGGACCAGGATCCAGGAGACGGGCACTCGCAAAGCGTTGCGCAACTGCAAATGTTCCACTCTCAACAACTTGCTCAGCAACAGCAATATGTTCAGTTCACTTAAGCATCCTGGCGGTGGTTTCTTTTCTGATGGACACTATTGCGGGCGACTTGATATAGAGGAGGCAGACAAGCCCGATGAAAGTGAGTCGCAGTCAGATCTGGAGTATCGTATCAGTTCAAGTCCCTACCAAGGAGGACATCATGCTTTCAATATCTGTAGATTGGTCTCTCGCCTTGGACACTTCGACTGGCTTTGTAAAGTGTTTTCCCTTTGCTTGTAGTATACACACATATTTTTTTACCAAATACAAGATGTTTTATTCATTTCCGTTGTGAAGACGATCTACACCACCACTTTTCTGCGACTAGATCCAACAGAACGGTGTCATCAACGGTCGTGTGAGTCTCGTCGATTTCGTTCCCTGACACCTTTTGCGCCTTGCAATCGCTTTTGCCACGGTGCATTGCCACTTGAGCCGATGCTTGTCGACGCCATGCGAACTTCTTCACGCGCGGGTGATGGCGATCGGCTGACTTTACGCTCGTCGAGGTGGTGGTGATGGTTTTGATGGGCGTTGGATGCATGAATGGGTATTGGTGCATGAGGTCTTAGAAGTGCCTCCATGAGCGCAGATTTGGTTCTTTGACGGCGGGAACTACCTTGCAGCAGGTGATTGCCATATGGTTGATCTTCTTCCCCGTCGCTCGTGTCGATAATGGCAGGTAGGTGACTACCCTTGATCTCGGAAGTATGATCTGCACTGTACGATTGAGGAATCGGTGGCAGTTTCTGGAACGTGTCAACCATTTCATACGTTCTTCGAGCGACCTTGCGGGTATTATTTGACAGTGCGGGCTGGTTGATTTGAGGCAATGTAAGTCGGTTGATTTCGTCGACCAGCTCGCTCTGAGTTGCGTGGAAGACCTCGATAGTACGGGCACCAGATTTGTGACGGTGATGGTGATATGGCGGAGGATCTGTTTGGACCTTCTGCGAGTGGTTTTGCGGCTTGGCTATCCGGGGTGCTCTGGCACTTTGTCCGTCACCAGTCCGCGGTGTTGAAGGTGGCCGTGGTGACCGGAGAGCATCAGCAACCTGCAAAGGTTGCGCAACTCCATTTCCTTCGGTGGACTTCATGATGGAGTGATTATGTGCAGACGTCTCCCTTGCGCTACTGGGCCTCACGATTTCTACTCGATTCCTCCTCACTTTCTCCGGTAGACTGTGGGTCGACGCTGACGTTCGCATCTTCACACCCGTCACTTCGGCTTGTATCTGTATCGAATGCTGCTTCGGCTCGTGGTGCGGCCCTTCCTGCAGCGGTTTTTTCCTATTGCTGGGTTGCCGATGTCTCTGTCTCTCCGAGACGCTGATATTGACCTCTGCGCTTACACCCCCCGCCTCTGCACCAGCCGCCACAACACCTTTGGCACCAGCACCCCGTCCACCCTGCGACTCTTTGACCACCGCCTTGACCGCCATCTTCAGCTCATCTTCATTCAATTCAAATCCGAAAGATGGGGCGACCTGCCGCACAACCTCACGCAACAATTGCACCTCTGCATGAAGTTTTGATATCTGATCCTGTTTTCGTCGATCGGCTGATCTTGCGCGAGCGATCATGGTTTGGTACTTCTTTTTCTGTCGGGACAGAAGTAGAGATAAGGGTGCAGATTGCGACGATTCTGAGGCATCACCTTCGTCTTCGGTGATTTCTGCATCTTCGCCGACGACCACATCATGTCCCTCGTGATCGGTGACATGGGTGGGTGACCCCACCTCTTGTTTGAGTGGCGCTTTTGCTTCTTCTGCTACTGTTTCAACCACCGCGATATTTGCGGACGCTAACCTTCCGTCTATATCACCTTGCAACGGGTTTGCAGAATTCGTATCTGAAGACCCATAGTGTTCGATGGTTTGCGTGCTGGCGTGGGTCCTAATAATCGGCAAAGCGCCTGCAAAGAAGAAGTGGAACGCGGAAATCGAGAAGCACCAGACATTGGAAAAAGGAAGAAAGTGCGTGAGTTTACCACGGAATTCTTTCCTCGATATCGACCTCACCAATTTCATGACGCCACCAGAATTAATTACCATTTGTGACCATCACGTATTGCACGGTCAGATCTGATGTCGGGTTATCGGAACGTTACGTTGCATCGGGAAAAGGAAAGAGAGATGGAAGGTTCGTAATTCGTGCCTTCCGCAAACTCACATTCCCGTCAAATGTAAGCCAACACAAAGAAATATTCACTCCTTTTCCGCATATCTACCAGCATTAATATTTTGCAACTTCGCCACCTCAGCATGCAAATCCTTCAACTGCTCCGCATGGGTCTGCTGCAAAAACTCTACGGTCTTTTCTAGCGACGCAATGCGGCTCTGCGCGCGCCGGTATTTGTCCTGCAAACCCGAAAGTTTGGCTGTCGAGGCTTTGTTGGAGGGTGTATTGGGTGTCGATGAGGTGTTGGAGTGTAGTTGGGATAATGAACCGGATTTCTTTTGATGTGATGTGAGGGGGAGGGAAGGTCGGGAAGGGGTGTGAGGGGAGGCGTTTTTTGTTGATTGTGATGGAGTTGCGGTGGAGGAAAGGTCGGCATTGTTGGATCCGCGTTGTTGTAAGCTTGCTCTTGAGCCTGTCCATGTCCTCCTGCTTTCACTGTTTCGTGTTTTCGTCAAGGATGATCGCGGGGTGGATTTCGCGGAATCCTTGTCCAGGACGTTGGATGGGGAAGCAATAATCGTTGCCATTGCTCATCAATGCCTTCAATTGCAATGCGCGCTGATGGTTTACTCCGATTTTTTCCTTTGTCGGATACACGACACCAGTCCACATTCGGATTTCAAATAACGTCAACTTGCCATGAATCACTTATATTTTGCAGGATGTGCACTATTTACCCATGTTTACATATCATTTTTCGATTTCATTTCTGGTTTGTGTCTTTTGCTTTAGGGTTCGTGTCGGAAAATTCATCAAGTGATTGGATTGGTTTGCAAGGGTGCGCCAGCTGAAAACGCTGGGAGAGAAAAATAAGATGATGGTTCGGGAGCGGACATCGGGGTTTTCGATGAAATTCTGAATTCTGAACAGGATGGATCCGACTTGTATATCATAGGGGCGGGTAAGAGGATTTGGGGGGGTCTTTTTATATGGAAAATCTGTCCATTGAGTCGACAACACAAAAAAACCAGAAAAGCAAAGGAAGAATTTCACATTCACACGCCGATGAACCTGTCGCAGCTCTGACCTGAGCTGCAGAAAAGAAAACAAACAGCAAATGACACACTGTGCCTTTTGAAGGACTTGGGCGCATACGCCGCTGTCCTGCCAATCATTTGCCCCATACATGATTAATCTATAGGGGTGAGGAGGGTGCAACCCAGAGCCCTACACAAGGAGCAGCGCAAGGAGAACCTCTTCATACGAAACGCGAATGGTATCCATTTACAACTGTAGACCTCAAAGAAACATCATAAGATTCACCCAAAGAGTCATCCTGATATATTTATTCGACGCCGTGGTCGATCTTGAATCGCATTGCCGAATTGGAACCATCGACACAATATAGGCGAGACCACACATTTCTTCGCCACTACTGCACAAGTTCTGTTTCCGGTAATGCATACGTTTTGATATCCGGCACGTCAACTCACCACCAACGCACCCTCGCCCTGGATACCTCTCACCTCAAGATTCGCCCGAACCCTTGCCTTATACCCACAATGACCACACCAACGACACCAACAGCAAGCACATCATCAATTATGTCACTTCCTTCCAAGTTGCCCCGACTACTGCTGGCGCTGTTGCTTTCGACAGTGGCAGGGCCACCGCGTGCTAACGCCTCACCGAGCGCCTCACTTCACGTTTCCCAACCGTTTGGTGGCAGTGATGTGCCGTTTGGTGTTCGATTCTCGGAGAATGCGGTTTCGCCAGCTTGGGGTGGTTGCTCGGTATGTGTGAGGGGCGGTTGGTTTGGATGATGGGACTGGAGTCGGAACTGGAGTTGGAACAAAAGGGTTGGAGATGTAGGGGAGGGGGGACCTTTAGTCTTCGACTTCTGCTCTCCACAAGGGTCCATGTCAGTCTAACATGTGATGTCTTCCCCCCAAATCAAACTCACCCGCACAACCCTACAAAACCCACCCAGAACGCGATCATCCAACCCACTGGCGATATCAAAGATGCTCGGTGCAAATTCGAAACCGTCGATGATGTCAACCATCGTCTATCTAACGACCTCGACGAGTTAGTGAAAACCAAGTTCTTCCGATACCACAAGATCAATCTACATAGGACCTGCCCGTTTTGGACGGAAAATGCGCATTGTTTGCAGGAGGGGTGTTCGGTTCAGGAAGTTGATGAGGTGAGGGTTTCGCCATGCCATTACCCACCCAAATTGAGGAGCTGTGTTGTTTTGGTGCAGTTGGGTCTGACCAACATCGACATAATGTTTCTTTCGGTTTGCAGAACGAGATTCCCGAAGAATGGAAAAACCTGGCAATATCTGCTGTGGACTTCTCTCAGACATCAAACAGCGGGTTTTCTCTCTTCAAAAAGTCATGCGAATTCACAGACAAAGACTTCTGTGTCATCGAAGATGAGGCATCAGCAGGTGAGTGAGTCCCGTCAAGACCCGCCAATTTAGACGACCCTACCTGAATTACAGCTGGAGTTTGCAGTTACAGTGGGGCTAACAGCATGCTTCGAAAATTGATTCCTCTGACAATGCAGATGGAGCCTACGTCGACCTTCTGGCCAACCCCGAGCGTTTCACCGGCTACAACGGACCTTCAGCTGCGAGAATCTGGGAAGCGATATACCGCGAAAACTGTTTTTCATGGCTCGACGTGGACACTGGACAAGAAGCTCGTGGCTCTCCACTCGGGACGGATATGGTGCAGGGGGTCCTGGATAACACGTGCATGGAGAAACGTGTCTTTTACAAGTTGCTTTCGGGGTTGCATGCGTCCATTTCGACGCACATATGTCATAAGATGCTGGATCGGAAAACGGGTGTTTGGGTATGTTTCTATGCTCCGGGCGTCTTGATGGTGGATGTCTCATTGGTAAATTCTAACCATGACCACTGTCCAATGTCTTTTTCCGTTCAATTGAAAAGTATTCGGATCTCGACTGCTATATCAATCGCGTCGGAAAATTCCCTGATCGCGTAGAAAACGTCTACTTCACCTACGGCGTTCTGTTGAGAGCCTTGACAAAACTTTCCCCCTTTTTGCAGAATTATAATTTCTGCACCGGCGAACCTTCTGAAACCGAAAAAGTGAAGGTGAGTACATATGTCGTACATGTTCTATCGAAGTAGATTTCCTTTCAACCTGGTTCCGTTGTTGATGCTGACGTTTCTTTCCCTGATTTTTATGGCAGTCTTTGGTCGAAAACATCGTATCCACAGCTGGTTCCTCTCCATCGACATTCGATGAGAAGTCAATGTTCGCTACATCTTCATCAAAAGTCAGTAAGAGTCATTTCGCACACATCTGGCATATTCTCGGTACTGACTTACCTTCTGTTCTGGCCACCAGGCTTTGAAAGAGGAATTCAAAAGTCACTTCCGCAACATTTCGCGCATCATGGATTGCGTTACTTGTGAGAAATGTCGATTGTGGGGCAAGATTCAGATATCCGGTCTTGGGACGGCACTCAAAATTTTGTTTTCATATGGCGATAAGTAAGTGCCAGGCGACTCTAGTTCATGAGTCCAACCATGTACAGGAGCGACTCGGAAGGGCTGATGGTTTATTGTCTTCTTCTCTTCTTAGCATCTCGGACTATCGTTTGACGCGTTCGGAACTCGTGGCCCTTGTTAACGGTTTCGCTCGGATCTCTGAGAGTTTGAGGGCACGCCAGTATTTCCAGATGATGCTCGAAGAGCGACTGCAGCAGGAGAGGGAAGCTGGACAGAGGGATGTGGAGGAGGTCGAGAAGATGCATGATCAATCTGCGTTAATCGCCCCAAAGGCAGAGTCGCAAACGCCTTCTTCTCTAGTACCGCCTGGGGTCGCCTCACTCGAAAACGACACCACCCTACCTGGAGATGTGAGTTCGGGACGTGACACTTTCGTGGTTGATCCATGGCGTCTGTGGACTGTTGTAGGCATCATCGCAGTGATGTTCATGACGCGAGTGTTGGCGAGGACATGGCATCGCTTGCAAAAGCTGAAGGAGCAGGAAACGCGAGTTTATCCCCGCAAAGATAGTGCCATCAGTGTACCCGATGGGTGCAGGATACATTTGCGGAGAAGTTTACCCTCGAGCAAAAACTGAGTAAATATCAGAATGCGGACAGCATGTATCTTATATGTATCAAAATAATTTAATACTTCTTCAACGTCTATGAAACATATGCTTAGTCATTTCGTCCTTGCGCTGTTATCAGCGGTCTGAATCCCGACATTGTAATCAAAATAGCCTCCTCAGATCGAATCGTTCGGCTTCCCTGGGCAGGACAGGTATTGATCCACAGATCGAACAGCGCTTCGGCATCATCGCTTGATATCTTAAGCTCTTCGTCCGTTTCGATGGCCGCTTCAATACCCTTCACACCACCGAAGACAATTAAAAGATGCCGGAAACGAGGGAAACTCTTCCTTGCACCATCTCCCGTCTCTCCTTCATCTCCTTCGACGGAAGCCTTGAGGGTGTCGATGTTCTGCCCGCGCTCTGAAGTCCCTATCGTCAAATCGTAGCCATCTTCGAACGGAGATTCAGAGAAGACCCGCGAAATCGAACTTGCCAGGCGGACATTATAGCCCCAGTACAGTCCGTACGTCTCCCTGGGAGCCTTGGGCGATACCACAGTGCCTCGTATTCCACCGCCAGATCCATTCATATAATCCTGTACGGATTCCACGTCCAGTTGGACAGTCACCCTGATGCCCGGTTGGAGCGCTCGATCTATCTGCACTTCTTTGCGCATACCGCAGTCCACAAGACTCTTCTTTGAAGAATACCGATCTAATGTGACGCCCTCTGTTTTCAATACAGCGAAAAAGATGAAGGAGACAGACGCATTCAGTAAAGGTTGGGGAGTCCGGCGAACTTTGGGAGAAAAAAATTCTAGCCACGAGCTGTGAAGTTGACAAGCAGTTTTCACCTTGGATATTCACCTCTGAACAAACTGATGTCGTCAATGCGTACGTGGTGGGGACAGTCGATAGGGTTGAGCAGACCTGCATATCTCAAATCTCTGTGTACTGGGAACAAGGCTTTCCGCAGATACTGGGGAGTTTCGAGATACTGCAATACGCGAGCCAAGAACAGGTTGGGGTCTGCGCCTTTCTTACTGATACTTTCAAAGACGCCATCGGTCGTTGTCGTCGGCTTCTTGGGTTTCTTGCTTGCGGTGTTGTCCCCCGTTTCCTCGTCCGAGTCGTCGCTGTCTTCTTCGAAACTTGGGGTTGATGATGTGTATGAGCTGCCCTTGGATGGGTCTTCGTTATAGATAATGATCTCGTCGATATTGAAAACGGCGACGGCACGGGCAATTTGCCCAACGAGGTATGTTCGAAGTTCAGGAGACTGGGCGTTTTCGACAATGGAGCCCGGAATGGCAATAGAGACCGTGTACTTGCGGGGGTTCGCCGTCTTGGGTGTTGGGGTCAGGTTAAACATGTTAGACGACACCCCATGGCCGTGGCCGTGACCGTGCGGCCGCCCCTGGTGACGAGGGGGTCTCGGATTACCAGCCCCGCCGCCGCCGCCGCCGCTGCCGAAGTTTGCTTTCCGTTTTTTTGTTGCATGCTGACCGTAACTTTGTTGTTGAGCGGGTCGCTTATTGTTTTGTTTTTGATTCTGCTTCATCATGTTGCGGTAAACGAATGATCTGTTCTTCGGGTATGGACGGGTCCTGACTCAAGGACTGTGGCGTTGCAGCTCCGTGCGCTAGCGCCCCTGTGACGGATGATGACGTGTTGATGCTGACTATAAAATCGCAAACTCCTCAAGGTGTCACAGAGTTCAAAACAGATCCCATCTTCCGACGACACTGTCAACACAACAATGTTTGCCCGATCCACATCCCGCCTTCTCCAACGGTCTGCCCAGACCCTCAACACCACGGCGCTCCGGCCCGCAACCCTCTCCGCTATCCGCCCATACAGTGTTGCTGGTGTTTCTCCCGTACGTGTTGCTTGAACTTCCACCCACCCTGGCGACTCATACTCCACTCCCAGGCCCTTGCTGCAACATTTGCCTTGCCTTGTCCCTTGCTTTGCCTTTCCCCCCCTTCCAACCTCCCCCGCATCTTCTCTCACGAACTGACTGATGACCGGATCCTTTCTTCTTTCTCATTAGGATGTCTGGGCCTTGGGTGCTTTGAACCATGTTGCTATCGTTACTCCTGACCTCGACAAATCTGCCAACTTCTACAAAGACGTCCTCCGGGCAAAAATCAGCGAGAAAGTTGTAAGTACTTGTAGTTGAATTCGCATTGTTGTTTGGAAAAATATATGGTGCACATCCATTCATACGATGTGTTGGGTATTTGCTCTGTCTAGCCTCTACCAGAGCATGGCGTGTGGACCGTGTTCGTGAACCTGGGAAATACCAAGATCGAATTGTGTAAGTATTTGGGAAGCGTTGCGAGAAATTCGGACTGGGTTATGGTCATGATCGTCGGATTTCTTTTTGCCTGTGTCTGGCGAATTCTTATGCTCCCATGTCTCTTGCAGTGCACCCATACGGCGAAACGAGCCCGATCCAGAACTTCCTGAACAAGAACAAAAACGGGGGTATCCACCACGTATGCCTGGAAGTAAGTATGATGTTTTCGCTTGGGCGTCATGTTGTTTGTGTGCTGATCTTGGTATCTAAACCAATAATCTTTCCAGGTCAGCGATATTAAGAAGGCGGTCAAAGATCTGAAGTCCAAAGGCGTCCGATCGCTAGACCCTGAACCGAAGATCGGTGCTCATGGTTTGCCCGTGGTGTTCTTACATCCGAAAGATTGTGGTGGAATTCTGGTGAGTTTGAAAGTTTTGACCAACCGCATGCCTCGATTCTAACATATCATGATGTCGAAGGCTGATGTTGATCTTGTTAACGCCCACAGGTGGAACTTGAAGAACACAAATAGAGACGGAAGAATGCTTTGTGGAAAGACTGCATTGATTTAGTGCCTCAATACCAGCCCCAAGAATACATTAGCAGAGTGCATCAGCTCGTTGTTTTCATCTCATTTTGTAATGTAGGGAGATACCCTGTTTGTAAAAAACACAAATACATCATACTTTAAAAGAGAAACTTTCGTGTCCGTCTTTTCTTTTAGTTTTAGAGAGGAGTTTTGTCGTTTGCTGTTTGTTTTGGTGTTGCTGGTTTGGAATGTTTCGAAATTTGGAATTGGAACATGAGCTGACATTGAAATTTGGTCGTACAGAGGCGTACACACTTGAACCTACGTTTACTTCGCTCAGTGCACCACTTGGCCGCGATGCTTGCAGATGAGACAGGCAAGTATAAACGCAAAAGGAAGAAATCTGATTCGAAATCCAAGCGAATAGATGCAGGTGTCGAGGAGAATTATGTTCGGACTGTTTTGCGGTGGTGGGTGTCGTCGTTATTTTTTACTGACTCCCAACCGTTGAATTCATGATGCAGTTGAAGAGCTTGAATCGCGCGTTAGAGAGCTGGAAAGAAAGCTTGAACTCAAAAAACGCATACGAGAACTTGAAAAACGACTCGCTGAACAGGAAGAAGACGAAGATCCGAAGTCGTCACCACCGACGCGAACAGATGCGAAGGCCTTGGGTAAGACCTTGTGGGGATTCATGAAGATCTCCATGATTTCTCTCATATGAGCCAAATCGAACAATATGTTGGCAATCAACCGATTTCTTAGCTGCATAAATCTAGCTCCACTAACAAACTGTTCGCGTTATGTTTTCATGGAATCCAGATGAGCTGCAACGCGACGAAGTCGACAACTCCGAAACTGTTTCCAGTGAGCCCCAAGATGGAGGAAGGCGCGTTCGGTCGGCCCGCTTGAACGTGAAGCGGAGTGCAAAGTATGATTTGGATACAGATATTTTCGCGAACAAAGGTATGTTTGACTTCTTTTCCTGGCCGGTGATATCAACCTCCATCGGTTTGCGCGCCACATCTTCTGTCTGAATCGTCTTTTGACGTGATGCATTTCTGTTCCTCGTTTCAGATGAACCGTCTCTCGTGCGCGTGAAGTCATCTCCACAACAAGCAAGCACGGACTGTCCCAGTAAGAAGCACACTAGGATCATCCCTTCGCATCCTTCCAGGTTTCAAACATCTTTTTGACACTGTAACTACTCCTCAAGGACAGTTTATGTCCACCAAGCGCACATTATCAGGTTCTCGATCGGATAAAGCGAGTGGTCAGTCCTGACCTGTTGCCCCCCGCCCCCCCAGCTGCATTAATGAATCCCACTGTTGCAATGTGCTAAAAGCATACCCTTTCAGGCGACAGCCCAAATCATTTGAATCGTCTTTATGACAATCAACATTATGACGAGTTTCCAGAGCATCCGAAGAGTACTCAATCGGGTAAGGTTCAGCTTACTTGAGCTCATTGTCCGTTTGGATGCCGACCATTGTTTGACGCCTCTCGATTACGATGTATTCCCTTTTTTGAAGATTTCACCGCCCGAATGATTGAAAAGAAGAAACGAAAGATTGGGTCGCAGATACCGCAAACAGTACCCGCATCGACCGCAACAGACACCATGTCGAGTTCCGAACGACGCTCGCTTTCTACGGAGCCCTCTAAACGCCCCCGGAAGAAGGCACCGCCTGCAATGGAGCCCTTGGATCCTGAAACGCACGAATTCTATTCCAGACTGCGAATAAAGTAAGTGCAAACTACTGTCGACTTGGCTGAAATAGAGGACAATCAAAACTCAATCGCCCGTGCTTTATATTTCAGAGACAGGCTCATTCCCGCTTCAACTCTGGGCCATCGTATGGAGGGTCGTCGATTTGTCCCTTTGGCAGAAATCCACAAACAACTGGAATACGATGACATATCAGGCGACTGGGTAACGATTGGTGTCATTTCAGAAAAGAGCTCTCCACGAACAAGTTCACGAGGGGACAAGTACGTCGTGTTCAAGCTGACGGATTTGAAAGACTGTCAACTCGCCACGTTTGTTTTCCGGGAATCTTTTGAGAGGCATTGGAAGGAAATTGTAGGGAGCATAATCGCGATTTTGAATCCTAAGATTGTTATGCCGATGGAGGTGAGTTCCTTAGACAACTTCGTCACATTTTGTTTCTGAGCTTTGAAGCTGGAGTAGGCTGGTGCGATGGTCAACGATTTTAATATTTCCTCAATATCCACAGAGTGATGGGGATATCGCGCTTGATGTCGATCACCCGGATAAATGGATGAAGTTGGGAACTTCGATTGACTTGGGCTTTTGTAAGGGGACGAGGAAAGATGGGCAGAAATGCACAATGCACTTGGATATGTGAGTATGCAACCTGAAGAAGTGGTCGTCCGCGTTGGTTATTTCGTTTGGTCATTGGCTGATCTTTATTTGTACATGGCCATCGATCGACGGGCTCATGCCTCCTGCATTGCCAAGGCGGGACGGTGACTTTTGTCCATACCACGTACTCAACGGCCTCAAACGGGGGAAAATTGGTCGACAAGAATTCGCCAGCAGGTATGTTGTACAGGTCTCAAACAGAAATCGGCGGTTTTCATCAACGGAAAGCGACGGTGTGATGAACATCCACATCTCTTTCATGTTTTCCAGTACCGCAGGTATCATACTGGGTGACCCCATGAAAGCGCATCGGGAAAACCTCAAATCAAAGCGGAAACACATCAATGGCAGCAGTGATGCGGATGGTCGGAGAGGCACGAACGGAACTTATGTTTTTGAAAACGGGCTTCGTACGACATCACACGGCGCTGAGATTCGGCCCGCGACGGGATTAGCCAAAAAGACAACAAAACAAGATCCGGCCGAAGAAGCGGAGGAGAAGGCTTTGTTGTAAGTCACATACCCCTGCTCGTCGAGAAACTTACGCGGTACCTGTCATTTGGATCTTGACGTGTGAAAGTGAATCTGATGCAAAACGATTTTGCAGGGACAGCTTGATGAGTTCGCATTCTGCCGGGGCCAGGTACCTCAAGGCGTTGCATGGGTCGCCGAATCCGAGTCTTTCTGACGGTGAGAGAAGCTTTTCTAAGCATGTTTGATGAAGAAGAAACAAAGCGATCTGACTGACCACAAACCCTACATTCTATTGTTTTTCTATACCCAAAGACGCAAAATCTCCGAATAAGCTTGGATTTTCAACAAACGCACTTCGAAAAATGGGTTTCAACCCGATTACCGGAGAGGATATAATCCTGCCTGAAGAAAGGAAACCTGGTGGAGTGATGAAGAAAGAGAAGCTGGGGTTCATGAACACACCACCGAAAAATACGAAAAATCGGGATTCAGGATTTGAAGGGCGGGATGGAAAATCGGCAAGTCCTGAAATGAGAGTCAAATCCGAACGGGTGGACCGGAAGCCGGATCAGAAGGCGGATCAAAAAGCTATGGAGCATGTGCCTCCGATATCAAAACCTTCATGTGAAGAGGAGGAAATTGAATTGGATTTGGATGATTTGGACCTGTAGGATTTAAAGTATTTTCACAAGTATATATTTGAACATGTATTCAGCACAAGAAATGGGGAAGGGTGTTTTCGACTTCAAGCTTCGCAGTACTACGACCAGGGTGTTACATTGAGCTAAGACACAGGTATCCAGCAAGAGAATTGCGGAGGCAATGGAGCTTGACCCGTCCACATTTCACCACAAGTTTGCGATAATCAAGGGCCAAGAATACCGTGCGTGCTCAAATTGAATGTTTGGTCTCCTTTGGTTCGGAACGAATGCACAGCACAAGAAGAACATCTGCATTCACTTACTCACAATCTACACCGTCCACCGGTGTTTCGTTGTTCACACACAGACTATGTGGACGAGGGGGCGGGAGAGTTAATTTTCCTCATCCACGGCTTTCCCGATGTAGGTTCATCTCTGTTTGGTTCTTCGTTTTGAAGGGTTAAATACTATAATATGTTTGACGTTTTCCAATATCCAACCCCGTTGATTTTGAATTCGCTCGGCTTCTCTTCCGAAGTTTTGGTACGGTGAGTGCATAGACAAGTGTCATTGCATGTAGAAATTCGCCCCATCTTTATACTTCCTCGATTATCTGATAACCTCCTAAACGACCGAAAAAGGTTGGCGCCACCAAATCCGGTTTCTTGCGAGTAAAGGTTACCGCGTCATCGCTCCTGATTTGCGAGGATACGGCGAATCAGATGCGCCGCGTGTTTGGGATCATGCTTCAAAAGCATCGGGTTCCAATTCTTCTTCAAACTATGAGGCTCTCCGGCAGTATGGATACAAGCGATTGACTGGGGATCTTGCGGCGCTTTTGGATATTGTGGGTGGAAAGGGTTCCCAAGCGGTTTTTGTCGGGCATGACTGGTGAGGGTTGTTTTGAGGGTCAGTTTAGCTGGACTTGGTATTCGCCGGGTTCAGGGCGCCGTTTGCGCACGGTTTATTGATGCGTGCGTTCCTCCTCTCCAATCTTCGTTCGGTGCTGCATTGGGTCGACGGACCATTGATGGGCAGGGGCGGTATGGTTGTAAGTAAGCGTTCTTTTCCCCATCTCTCTTTCTCAGTTTGGATGGGACCATATTCATTCCCTTTCTCCGTTGGTCAGGTTTGGCGCATGTGTTTGTGGCAACCGACGCGTGTTCGGGCTGTTGTAAGTCTATGCACGCCATATAATCCTCCTCAGAAAAAGTATCGGTCAAATGAGGATTTGGTTGCGGTATTGCCGAACTTCAGCTACCAGGTGACTTTCCGAAAGGGAACCCAAGCAGTTGCGGTTTCTCGTAACAGAGAGGATTATTGAATTCACGCTTTGCTATCTTGCAGCTCTACCTCAGCGCACCAGAAACAGACGCTGAGTTGGATCAGCACCCGGACGTTTTCTTGGCGTATGTCCTGCGAGGGGCCGATGAAGCGAAAGGATTTCGGGATCTTGACATGGTTGTGAAGACATACTCGACGAAGAAGATCGAAAGGCCGTGTCATCTTTCGGAAGAGGAGTTCAAGTACTATGTGGAAACATATCGAAAGAGAGGTTTCCACGGCGCCTTGAATTTGTGTATGTGTGAAGTCGATCAGATGATCTCTCTTGTTTTGATAGTCGACTAACTTCTTGGTCAAGATCGCACCAGGAAGGTTAACTTCGACGAGGAACTGGATCTCAAAACAACGCAGATATCGCATCGTTGTTTGATGGTTGGTGGGAAGCATCTGTTTGGAATTGAAAGTAGGTGTGAAATGAATCCGAATATTATTCCTGCGGGACTCAATTTACAGGTGGCTGCCCTCCGTGACGATGCCTTGCCGCCTTCTATGAGTGCATCAATGCCTAGATATGTGCCAAATCTGACGATGAAGGTGTGTAAAAGGGAACGCAATAAGTACGTATGATTTGTATGTTGGTTCTGTACCGATACTGATTCTCAGCACCATCCACACCTCCCCATCACTAGTTTGTTGATGCAGGGCACTTCGTTCAAGTGGAGAAAAAAGATGAGATCAACGACTTGTTGTTTGAGTGGTTGAATGGACTAAGTGACAAAAAGAGTTCGAAATTATAGATCTCGGGTACTGCCTCATTTCCCTCTGTATTTTGCTTTGAGCACAAACACTTGTATTACTAAGTTGTATTGAACCGCAAAGGAATTGAGCTGGGTTTGAACCTTCGGAGTTCTTTTGTGCACCCGTTGTGTGAAGTCCTGTTGACAAAGTCAGTCAGATCACCATGAACATGGTCGACACCGCAACTCTCCAACAATGGGCCCAAGAAGTCCTAGCACTATGTCCCGAAAAGAAGCTGGATGAAGTCATAGCTGACCTTCAAAAGACGCAAAGCGTAGAACACACGATAAATCGTATCTTTGATGGCCAGGTACTGCGAATGCATGTTACCTCTGCCTCTTCCTTCTTCTCTGTTAAATCTGACTCCATCCTTACTTCCTGCCATGTCCGAATAGTTTTTAGAAGGGACCACCCTCGATCCCAGTCTACAATTCGCCCAACTCCTATCCTCACCGCAATCTCGGTTACCTTTTGACGATGATCTCGATCGGTTCTCTCCCCCTCCTCTACCACTCCCCCTAAGACTCTCTCCCATTTTGCCGGCCACGCGGGAACCGCACCCTGCTTCTCCACAACGACGGTGGGGTCTTGACAGAGAGCGAGAAGTCACACCGGCGGAGATCTACGTTGATAGTGGGGATGAGCAATTGCCAGGGGGTTCACCTATTCATAAAGGATTAGGCAGGTTGGTGAAGATGCAGTTTTCTCATGAATGCCGTGGTGTTGAAGATCGTGGAATGTTCCGCTCAAGAATCGTTTTTCCTGGTTGATTTGGTTGTTAGATCCATAAGTCCCTCACTCTCGGAGAAGGAGGAGGAAGCCCAGCTTGCGGCTGCCCTTGCCGAATCGTTGGTAATATGCCCATTGCCCATCCTTCTGTTGCCCAAATCGCTTTGAGCCTACCTTTCCGCACGTTTTTTCTTCATTCTGACTTCCATTCATTGTTATTGATGTTCATTCGTCACGACCCGACTCATAGCGAGATGAACGCCCACAAAGACTCTCGGATGCCTCACTGATCGATCTGTCAATGGATGACGCCTACTCCGACGCATTACCCCTCCCGAAATCAGACTTAGGAGAACCAAAATCCGCTGTCAGTGCTCAAGACATCCCCGAACGTGGTCGACGATCCAATAGTGTTTTGAGCCGATCGACATCCGACCTTTCAGCGCGTAGCGCCGCACATAGTCATACGGATTTTAATGACGAGTTCGATGAGGCAGAGGCCCCCAAGAATGGTGGCACTGGTTCGAAGCGAGAGGACTCGCCTGAGTCCGACCTCGATCTTTCATTAAACTGGGATCAACATTTTACGTCTACGGCCTCAGCTCCAAGTCGTTCAGGATCCCATACTCGTGACGAAACGACTCCTACGAATGGAAGGAACAGAAAGCGTAAAACCTTTATGGACATGATTCCTGTGGAAGATACCGTGTCTGTCAACTCGAGCCCGTCATCAAGCGTGAATGCAAGCCAGTCATCGACGTCAACAGTGAATAATGAGGATGACGAAGAAGAGATTGTCAAAACGAAGCCAAAGCGGAGACGGAAAAGTGAGCCGGAGACGTCCAAACAGAAAGAGGAAAAGGAACGGGAAAAGGAACGGGAAAAGGAAGCTTTGAAAGCGGAAAGGGTAAAGTTTCGCTTGAAAACATTTCTTCGCATCATTTTACCTGGGATAATCTTTGACATTGTGTTCCTGTTTTCAGGAGAAGGCAAAGAAGGAGAAAGAGTTGGAGAAGGAGCGAAAGGTTTGTGTGAATTATCTTTCGCAATGTGTCGATTTGGATGAAATCTCTTATTTCTCTTGAACTTAAGCGCTTGGAAAGGGAAATGAAGAAGGCGGAGAAGGAAGCACTCAAACGGCAAAAGGAACACGAAAAGGAGATGAAAAGGTTGGAGAAGGAAAAGCAAAAGGTTTGTTTTTCGATATTGTATCTGAAATCACAACATTGAGACTGCAAAAATCTGTCATACTGAATGCTCTTCTATGGTTTCCAGGAAGAAAAAGAAAAACTGGCACAAGCGAAGAAGGAATCAAAAGAAGCGAACAAGATACGAAACAAAAAGGACACCATCAAGGAAATGTTGGTGGACATTGATAACGCTTTCATACGAGAGAAAGGCGCGCAAGTAATCTTGAAGTTACAGGAAGAAGGGGCTCTCGTCGATGTACAGCAACTTCCCGTTCCAAGTACAATTCGATGGAAGCGCAAGGTGTCCCGAGAATGGGATGATGAGCTAGGAATTTGGAAGCGATGCGAGGAGCGAATAGAGGAAGAGGGTTTCTGCTTGGCACGAGTTTTCGCGGAGGAGTTCGCGCAAGCGATCAGCATAGACGGTATGAGGGGCATGCTGGAGACCCTCAGGCAAGCGTATCCGGGCAAAAAGATTGTTTTGCTCATCGAGGGGCTCGACAAGTACTTTAAATCTAAGGTGAAGGCACAACGAGACCAGTTCGCGGCGGCGGTGCGGATGGCTAACGGGTACGAAGAATCGGCGGCAGCAAAAGCTCGTGCGAAGAAGAACCAAGCACAGCAAGCCGGCAAGTCGAATTTACCCGACCGACAGACGATCGAAGATTTTATGCTGACGCTCCAGTTGGACGATGGATGTATTGTCCAAATCTCGAAGGACGCGGAGGAAACGGCCGATTGGGTTGCAAGCTACACCAGAGAAATTGCAATATTACCAGAAACCAGGTGAGGCGATGTTGGGGGCATCGAACGTCTTCGTACACGCAACAACGTCGATCCTTGATTCTAATGCTTTCGACATAAATGTTCCAAGACATCGATCGATGGAGGCATTCGAGTTGAAGTTTGGTGACTCTATTAAATCGGGGAAAGATCTCACCGATACGTGGTCACGAATGCTTCAACAAGTCCATCTGGTCAATGAAACTTACGCGGACGCCGTTATAAGCCGTTATCCGACCCTCACGTCTCTATATAACGCGTACAACAACAGCAGATCGGTGGGCGAGGCCCAAAACGTACTTGCTGACATACAGGTAAATTCTAGTTTTGTGTCCTCCTTTGTCCATGTTTGGCATTTATCTGACGAAATTTTAACAACCATCCCCAGATACGGTGTGGGGTAACAGCTACGCGAAATTCTCAAGCCTTTGGTCCTGCGAGGTCAAAAAGGATACATTCAATACTTATGGGGCGAGATCCTGATCAAGCGGTTATGAATTAAATCCAATGTGGAGATGTACATAGAATGAGGGCATGGTGTAAATCAAACTTCTTTGGACTGTGGTGCTGGACACGCAACAAAGGATCATGGCCATCATCCTCATCTCTGTTCAATCAAAGCAATCCGTGAGAACTGCGTGAGAACTAAACAGCGGCTGCTGCTTGTGCCTTTCCGGGTTCGTCATGAGCATGTTTCTCCCCCCTTTCCCCACCCACCATACCTATCATACCATTATCCCTTCTTTCTCCAGAGAACGATCCAGAGTAGCGACCAGACTTTCCGCAATCTCAATAGCATCCACGCAAATCTGCCGAACCATTCGCCATCTCAAATCCCGAACGCTTGCATACTCATGCATCCCGTCAAGCTCTTGGACCGTGTGCTGGTATCTTGACATGACCTTTAAGACCATATCCCGCAATGCTTGAAAAGTGAGGATCCACGTATCCCGCTCATTCGAATTCGACTTGGCAGATTTGGATGAAGTGTCGGGATTAGTATCTAGTATCGTTTCCCATGGTGGTCCGTTGTAAAGCGATCGAAGCCATGTGGACGCAACGTGCTCGAAATGGCGCGAGCGTGAGGCTAGGACTCGGAGATTCACCGCATTCACAAGACGGAAATTCAAGTCGTTTTTCCCGAGTGAGTAATCTCTGCGTGAATGGCAAACGAAGAAACATGGGGTCGCATGTCAGCTGTCTGAGTAGAACGCATCAGCTCCGGCATCATTTGCCGCAAAGGACATCCAAAGATGACAAAGATGACACACCCATAAAATCCATTTTCTTCCAGAAACTTCAAACATTTCGTCTTGCTATCCATTGTTTCCCCACGAAGCAAGATGCGGCCAAACTCGTCATCCAGTGAAATGTGATTGTGTGAGTTGTTTTGCGAGGATAAAATGAAACCGTATTCGCCAAGTAGAAAGAGATCGTCGTGTGGACCGTAATGGATGAAAACCTGAAAAAAAATACAGGCAACGCGATTTACGGGTTAGCTGGTTATGATTACCAGAAGTTCTTGGATTTGCGGAAGTGGGCCCTGTACCTGCTCGCCGGCGTTGAATGGTACTAATGTCCGAATCTTGAATGACTGAGTTGATTCGTCGTACCAGGCGTCAATCTGTCGCAATGCCATGGTGAAGTGAGATGTCTGTGAGCTGCAGGACTCACCAGCATGCAAAATGTTTCGAGAAAAACGTGTGACATACTGTACCTCGGCGTCGTCGGAATGGTTCAGAAAATCGAACATTGGTGCTACAGCCATAGTCGGCTGATTTAATCGACTTGAAGAACTTGTTGCGGTTTTCTTCCTTCCCAGACTGACGCATCGGGTATTCACTGAAATGTAAATGGGTATTAGGTTTTTGCTGTGAGGCGTCGAACCGGGCTTGCAGTATGTTAAGTTTCCAAATACGCACCAGCGAACCAGGCCCACCGAAAATCGTCATATGCCAATTCTTTTACAGCAGACATCTTTGAACGAGGGGGTTAGAGCGCCAGCCTTTTCCCCTTCCAAGACCCGGGAAAACTGAGGACCCACCTCGTTGCAAAAATCCGAAACCATTGCATAATCGTTTTGAAGCTGCTCCAATTGTTTCGAGACCATAGCTGAAATAAGAAAGAAAAGAGTGTCGCGGGACAGGATCAGAGCTTCGCATGCAACTGCATTAAATATAGACGCTCGTGATCCAAACCTTGTAACTCTACCGGCAGATGAACCTGCAGGTCTTTCGGAAGCATCGCAGCACAAGTGTCGAAGTTGTCGGGGAGCATATCCAGATAGGGTCTTTCTGCCGAGTCGGGGTTGTTACGTTGCCACCCGAGCCAGTACGAAAGCGCCTGGTGCTCCGTCAACCCTCTGGGATACCTATATGAGGTCCAAATGTTTCTTAGGTTCCTAACCATCGTAATATCAAAACCAAAAGTTTCGGAAGTGGATGGGGGCTTCACACTCTACACACCTACCGAGTGCACCCCCAAGATCTTCGTCAACTCGGTCGATGGTGATCAGAAGCTTTTTGGGAACTTCAATGATTGTTTCGCCTTTCTGAAATAGTACCATCAATATTTTTTTCCTCGATGGTAAAGGTTTCGATGAAGAGATTGGAAGACTTCTGGGGGCCTACCTCGATGTTTTTCGTCGCCATAATCCCGCGGCCCGTTTCTGTCGAGCGGTCAAGGAAAATTCAATGAGATTTGAAGTTCAATTTATACGTGGATATAGATTTTGGATTTACCTTCAAAGTCTCCAAGAGTCAGCTTGCACCTAGGAAACCGGACGGCTCGTAGCCAGTCGCGAAATCGATCCCATGTCTCATCCCGCACAACTAATTCGATGAAATAAATTAGAGTCCAACCCGCAAAATGCTTTGTAAATGTTAGATAAACAAAACACAGATACCGCCTACCTTTGCCCTTCGATTTTGACATTTCGCTAATTCCAAAATGTCAACGGTGGTACAAGGTCTGACTGGGAAAACGCTGACAAATATGGCCGACGCAGTCTCCGAAAACCTCAAGAATGTCAAGCACATCATCCTCGTCTTGTCGGGGAAAGGTGGTGTGGGGAAGAGCACAGTTACCATGCAATTAGCAATTTCACTCCTACGGGCGACCGAAAATGAAGCAAGTCCGGCCTCGGGAATCAGCGGGAATGAGGAGGTTGAAGGGAAGCAAGGGACCGCTGCGAAAGGGCGAAGGAAGGTCGGGGTGTTGGATGTGGATCTTACGGGACCTAGCATACCGCGGATGTTCGGTGTAGACGACCAGCAGGTACACCAGGCGTCAACAGGGTTGGTAGTAGGAAGAGACCTGCCAATATCCTTGCATAGTGTCCGGCGACATTTGGACGGTTTAACTGACATTTGCCTAATGAATAGGTGGATCCCCGTATATGTGGATGAAGAGAAACAGCTCGGCGTTATGTCTATCGGATTTTTGCTACAGAAAAAAGACGACGCGATTATCTGGAGGGGGCCGAAAAAGAACGGTATTTATCACATCACATTGGGGAAGATGTGCAGCCACGGGTTGTTAACGTTCGCTTATCGCCGCTTTTCTTTGAGCAGCAATGATTAAACAGTTCCTGCAAGACGTAGCATGGGGTGATTTAGATTATCTCATAATCGACACTCCCCCAGGTATGTGTCGGAATGTGCACTTTTTTGTTCCAATCGCAACTTTCGGATTTGAGCTTATGTTCGATGATTTGCGTCGTGGCATTGCATAGGAACTTCGGACGAGCACATATCTGTGGTTGAGTTCTTACGAGAATGCAATCCAGATGGAGCGGTTGTGGTGACAACACCCCAGGTGAGGATGCCCGTCTCTCAGCGCTATGTAAAGGGGAAAGCTGATGTTATTGTCAGAAACTAACGCACTGGATGTTCCCTCCCATGCTCCAGGCCGTTTCACTATCAGATGTCCGGAAAGAACTGAACTTTTGCAAGAAAGTTCAAATCCCGATTCTCGGTGTCGTTGAAAATATGAGCGGTTACGTTTGCCCTCATTGTTCGGTATGTTACTGCCCACCTCGCTGTACAAGTCACCTCAACACACCTAACCTTCTCCATACTCATTTCCCTGCGCAGGAATGTTCCGACATCTTCTCCAAAGGCGGCGGAGAAGCCATGGCATCACAATTCGAGGTTGACTTTCTGGGTATGTATCTATGTATCATAGCAGTCTGAAAACGACCTTTCAACATACTTTCCATTGACCAAGTCCATCACATTTCACGCTGCGGAAATAGGTCGTGTTCCAATCGACCCATCTCTCACAACTCTAACGGAACAGGGGAGAACTGAGACATCACAAAATGATGCCTCATCCAGCCATTTCAAAGAACTCACGCAACGCTTCGCCAAGTCACCTGTGTGTCCCATATTTGATCAAATCACTCAGAAAATCACTGAACGATGTGAAAGATGATGATTTCTGTAAATATATATAAGATTGATGAATATCGCTTCCGTATTTTTCAAGTACGTCACCTCCCTTCCATGCTAGGTAGCGGAAGTCAGGCTAAGTCAGGCTTGACACATGTGTCGCCCAAAACACTTGTTCAAGACAGCGTGAATCCTGGCGTGAACCCGTCATCTCAACCAGACGCCACAATACATCTCCGCAACAAGCATTGGCCTTAGCCCGACCCTCACCACCTGCATTCCTCTCAAAACTCAAAACAGTTGATCGTCCTCTGTTCCTTGTGGACTTCCTGTGTTCCAGCGCAATGTCCAGCTTTCCTGAGCTTTCAGCTTCCCAGCCACGCCAGGAAAGTCTCGGAAAATCCCCGCCTTGCAGCCCCCCTTAGCCC